>CM071943.1:32812500-32825000 GCA_036784905.1 Acrossocheilus fasciatus | reverse complement strand
CTAGTATTTTATTAGTAAATGTTGAAATCAACATGAGCTAAGATCAATAAATGCTTTATAAGTATTGTTCATTGTTTGTTCATGTTAATTCAATTCATGATTATTTATATAGAGCTTTTCACGATACAAATCGTATAAAATTAAAGTTTTACATTATATTTAGGAGTAGCTTATCTATGTAAGGGTGATGTCCATATGGCATAAATGTACAGTAAAAATCATGCAGTTAGTTAATGACATGTATTCAAATAGATGGTGAACATTATCAACAGCAATAATTAAATGCAGAGCAAAATTTGTTAGTTTTGTATGTTGGTTGAGGGTTGGCATCATCTGAGGGGTTTAACTAAATATTTAATGGAACCTTACTGTAAAGTGTTACAAAGAATAAAAATAATCATATGAGGCATTAAACTGTATGTTTAAACTGTTTCAGAGCTCTGAGCTGGAGCTGGACGACAGCGGAGGCTGTTCCACACAGAAACAGAAGATCTCCTTTCTGGAGAACAACCTGGATCAGCTGACAAAAGTTCACAAACAGGTCAGAAATCAGATCCTCTGTGGAAATCTGCATTACAATATGCACACAAAAATCGCTCAGTTTTCCACTAATAATGCAATGTTGTGTTATAATACCTTCATTTACATGTAAGGATGTAAGAGAGACATACAACCCAAAATTATTCTGTCACCAGATATAATTTTTGATTTTTTTTTTTACTAGTGGGTGCAGGACACTATAGTTCATTTCTGTAAGTGAGGATAGAGAAATAAAGTCAACGGTGATATATTATACACAAAAATACCAGTAAAATTTGGGATCAAAAAAATATTCAGACACTTTGACCTGATTATGTTTTGTGTTTTTCTTTAATTGCTAATGTGATCTTTTTATACGTTATATATACATATAAATATATATACGTTTGTATTGAAAATTAATGGAGCAAATGATTTTGTGTGAAAATAAATCATACAACTCGTTTATTTTGTTTAAAAATTTGATAAATGTATGAGGTGGCAAGGGGCACACGGTATTAATACAAATACTTCGGTTAAAATAATGTTTTTTTTTTTAATAATGTCTAAGTTAATCACTTTAGCAAAGTTTGAACTGTTTTCTGCTTATTTTGAAAAATAAAATAATATTTTTTTGTTCAATAAATATACTGTAATTAAAATATGTTATTATAAAAAAATATATTTTATAAATACAGAAACAAAATAATTAAAAAAAGCAAAGATTCTAATAGCATTGAAGGAGATACCATAATAATTGTATATATATATATTTACAGTAGTAACAACAAATGATATTTTATTATATGATATGATTAATATCATGTTTTTAAATATGACGGTTTCATTCTAAACATGGTGATTATCTCTAATATGGACACCCGGGATAATATATGATATTTATCATCTGAATCTAACCATGTCAACAAATGGAAAAGTCAGCGATCTGTTAATTATCATGTTAATTACTGTACACAACAGCAGGGGCGCTTTTCACCCCAAATACCATACTTTTACATATTCTTTCGTTATTTAAAAACTGTTGCTTTAATTATCTTAAACAAAACTGAAAATCGTTAAGAAGACCTTTGTCTCAAAATACATGCATTAATTTTAGCGATTCTCATTTGCTGCTCAAATCTACAACATTTTAAAAAAACATAAAATATTAGATCAAGTAAGCACAGGATCAATTTTGCGCTGCTGCGCACGATCACGTCAAGGATCAGACAAATTTAAACGTGCACCTTGAAAAGCGGATGTTTTGGAAAGTGCCACGCCACGTTTTTGTGCCATCTACTGCTTTAGAGGAAAATAATATCAAAGGCACAGTGTTGCCAATTTTGTTGCTAAATTTAGCAACTTTTTACACTTTTTCTTCCAAAAGCACCAAGCAACAAATTTAGCTACTTTTTTCAACTTTTGATAAGTGACTCAAATGATAAAAAGGCACACATTTTCCATCTAAATTACACAAAAAGAGGAAACCAAAGATGCCTAGCAGTACACACATCACGTGAATTAAGTTAGTTGCTATTTGCAATTGTTCAATTTAATAATAATAATTAAGAAGAAGAAGAAGAATTTAATAATTGAATAATTGTTCATTTATGATGCACCATTATCATTAATGTAAATTAGCTTCGGCTATATGATACATGCATGGGATGACTGTTATTTCAGTTTCATTTATGTTTATTGTATCTGTCCCTAACAAATAAAACATTAAATAAATCAAAATATCACCTGATTGAGCTGGACGGCAGGATTTAGTGTTGATTTTGCGCTGTCTCTCAGCTGGTTCGTGATAACGCAGATCTGCGCTGCGAGCTTCCGAAGCTGGAGAAGCGTCTTCGGTCCACGGCGGATCGGGTTCGAGCGCTGGAGGACGCGCTGAGAGAAGCCAAAGAAGGAGCCATGAAGGACCGCCGGCGCTACCAGCAGGAGGTCGAGCGAATCAAAGACGTCATGAGGGCCAGAAACGGCTTCCGACGGCCTCACGCTGCACTCATCGGTCAGTCCAGCTCCCTACTGGACCATTAAACAAATCCATCTCAAGCATCATCTCTATTATTACTCTGCATGAGATGAAGCAGCTTTCATTTGTAAAGTATTTTATTAACTGTATTATCCAAAAATAGCCATTATCACATTACAATATGTGATCCTGGAGCACAAAACCAGTCATAAGCAGCACAGGTATATTTGTAGCAATAGCCAACAATACATTGTATCGCTCAAAATTATACATTTTTCTTTTATGCAAAAAATCATTAGGATATTAAGTAAAGATCATGTCCCATGAAGATATTTTATAAATTTCCTACTGTAAATATATCAAAACTTCATTATTGATTAGTAATATACATTGCTAAGAACTTTTTTGGACAACTTTAAAGACAATTTTCTCAATATTTCGATTTTTTTGCACCCTCAGATTCCAGATTTTCAAATATTGTCCGATCCTAACAAACCATATTTTTTACAAGCTTATATATTCAGCTTCAGACGATGCATAAATCTCAATTTAAAAAAAAAAAAAAAAGCCTGGTTTTGTAGTCGAGGGTCACATCTATAAACAATTTTTGTTACATTTCAGCATGTCATGAGAAATATAAAATTACTATGATATATATTGATGATTCCTCATACCATGAAATATTAAGATAAAAATAAAAAATAAAAATGTATATTAAAAAACCTTGATTAAATTAACTAAAAAAAAATCTATATATTAATATGATTATTAAATATGATTCTATTGTTAATTATAATACATTATATATATTGAATAACACATGAATATATATTATAAATATAATGATATTAAAATTATAATTATATAAATAATTTATAAAATTATTAACATTATTTATTAAGATGATAATATACTGAAAATATTACAAACATTATAATGTTATTTAATTTAGTAATTTTATAAATAAGTTAGTGATTTTTCTAAAAAAAATATTTTTAAATTAATAATAAATGCATTAAATATACTTCATAACATGCTTATAATATTTAAAAAAAAAAAGTAATATTTAGTGCTGTCAAGCGATTAATCGCGATTAATCACATCCAAAATAAAAGTTTTATATATATGTATGTGTGCTGTGTGTATATATATATATATATATATATAATATGTAAATAATAGTAAATACACACACATACAGTATATATTTATAGTCATATAATTTATATTATATATATATATATATAAACAGATTTAATATATAAATGTAACATGTTATTCTGAAATATATACATGCATGTGTGTGTGTATTTATATATACATAATAAATATACACAGCACACACGCATATATTATGCAAACAAAAACTTTTATAAATCTAATCATATTAATGTGTAAACTAAAATAATTATTAAATATGCTAAATAATACAATAAGTGTATTTAATAACATATAATATTATAAATGAATGTTATATCTTAAATGTAATAATAATATTATTAAATATTCTAATTCTATTTTTCCCCTCAGCCAAGCCGATTCGCCCAGGACATTACCCCGCCTCCTTATCTGTCAATCACACGTTCCTGCGCAGCAGGGATCAGCCAATCACGTTCAGCAATGCCATGTTCAGCAGCGCCACTGAAAAACCCCAAACCACACAAACTGAGTCCAGTTTCACCAACAAGTGAGCATCAATGTTTCTGGCTCATGATTGACTGAATTGTGTGTATTTTTACACAGCTGATGTAGAAGATGTGCTTCTGTTTGTCATGTTAACAGGACGCTGTCAGAGGACGAGAGACATGTGAACAAACTCAACATCACCAACGGTAAATCAGAGAGCACTTTACTTTTATCACCTGAATAAAATGTTATCGCTCAGCTGTCGCTCTTTCCAGTTTATGGGTCCAAACTGTAAAAAATGGCTGCATGGGACCTGATTGGGACATTATAGATGCTATAACGTGAAGCTCATTGCCTCTAATTGACTAATTGTAAATAAAAAAAAATTTTATATACTTGCTACACTTATTTTAATACATATTCGTTCTTGTTTCACCAGGAAATCCCACAGATGTGAACGAGAACAGGTGAGCGTGAGTGTGTGTGTGTGACTGTACAGCACATACTGTAATAAGTTGATAATCTAATGATGTTTTGTGCTGTAGTGTGTGTCACGATGAGCCAGCAGACCATCTCCAGCACAAACACAAGCTTCAAGAGCCGCACGCCACCAGCTAAACACACAGGTGAACAACAATCACAATAGCATTTACATTCTAAAAAACAAACACACAGAAAAACATGGTGTTACTATTAGCCTCGTGTTTCAAATGCAAACATATGCACTGCATAAAGTGATTTTCTGTCTATGTATTTTTGTACTGTTTTTCAGTAGAAATATTGTAATTGTGAAATAAAAAGTCGCAATTACCTTTTTATGTTTTACTTTGTAGTGAAAAAAAAAACATTTATTTTTAAAATTATCTCACAATTCTATAATTACTAGATTTAAACATAGAATTGCAAGACAGAATTTTGAGGGGAAAAAAGTCAGAATTGTGAAATAAAAAGTCGCAATTACCTTTTCATGTTTTATTTTGTGGTGAATTTTTTAATTTTATTTTTTTAAATATGTCACAATTCTATAATTACAAGATTTAAACAGAATTGCAAGACAGAATTTTGAGGAAGAAAGTCAGAATTGTGAAATAAAAAGTCGCAATTACCTTTTTATGTTTTATTTTGTGGCAAAAAACATTTATTTTTTCAATATCTCACAATTCTATAATTACAAGATTTAAACATAGAATTGCAAGACAGAATTTTGAAGAAAAAAATTAATTGTGAAATAAAAAGTCGCAATTACCTTTTTATGTTTATTTTGTAGTGAAATTTTTTTTATTTATTAATATCTCAAAATTCTATTATTATAAGATTTAAACAGAATTGAAAGAGAATTGTGAGAATTTTTTAATTGTGAAATAAAAAGTCGCAATTACCCTTTTATGTTTAATTTTGTGGCGGAAAAAAAACTGAATTGTGAAATAAGAGTCACAAATACCTTTTTTTTTTTTTAATTCTGTGGTGGAAACAAGATTCCATACTTAAAATAAGAAGTCTTGTTTTCTAACAAAAAAAAAATAAATAATAAAAATAAAATAAAATAATAAGTTTATGCTTAAAGCAAGAACAAATATCTACCAGTGCAGTCAGACAAATAATCTTGTTTTTACTTGTTTAATTTACTTTTTCTGACCCCATTGAAAGATATTTATTGCTTTGAGCATAAACTCACTTGTTTTTTTTCAGAAAACAGGACTTAAGACTTTGCTTTTCACGTAATTGTATCTTGATTTAAGAATAAGTAGGTATTTCTACTGGAAAGCAAGACAAGAAACTTGAGAATATTCACCGTGCGGTCTTCTTTTCTTCTCTTTCTCTGCAGGCGATCTGTTCTTCTGAATCCTCCTCTGTATATTTGCATGTTGCCTGCAGATCCAGTGATGAATATGAACCGTCCGCTCACTCTAATCTGTCATGTAACCTCAGATCGTGAAGATGAAACGCTTCCACTGCGAACGACGCCACGAGCAGAAGAGTTTATATATGCGAGGTCAAGCAGTCGTCAGCAAACGGCTCGTTCTCAGAAAACAATGCCATTTCTACCAGAACATTTCAATAATATTTTCATTTAGTATTTTCTTTGCAAAGGTTTTCAGCAACAAATGTGGATTTTCAATAAACCATTTTTCACAAGCCTTTACCAATTACTACCTACAGTACAATATCGCTCTTTTTTAATGTAATAATTATTAGGAATTAGTAAAAACTCCACAGACAGTGAAAGAATAATAAATAATTTATTTGAATTTAATTTAATCATTTAAATTAATTAAATTAACCTTAACATTAATTAAAAATAAAGTATTACATTAAATTGTACATTTAATTTAATTAAAAATTATAAGTGTTAAATTTAATTTACAATTAAATTAAAATGAATAATTTAATTTAATAATTCAATTTAATTCGAATAAGCCTATACAATGCATTAATAAATGTGGCCAAATTAAATTATTACATTAAATTATTAATTTAATTTAATTTAATAATTCAATTTAATTTGAATAATCCTATACAATGCATTGATAAATGTGGCCATGCATATTACAATTCTAATGAAAAACAAACATTTAAAATGATAAAATATCAGTTCTTTATGCAGTATCGGTAGAAATTCCTGAAGACACATATATATGATAAATGGCAGTGTTTCCTAAAAACGACCCAGAAACAGAGCGTATGGTGGTGTTAGTCATTGTTGACTTTAATGTGATGTTATTACGAAATTCTGTAGCTATTTTTACGTAGCTGTAACTATTTTTATACTCATATTTAAATGACAGAATAGCTTTTGTGGTCCGGTGTGTTTGGTATGCGCTTTGACGTTAAAGACATTAAATATTTAATAATATCGGATATCGGATATTATAATATCGGATTGTTCCTAGAATCAACATACCTCATAAACGCAGTTGAGAAATTATCAGCTTTACCATTTCTAAACGTGTGATCAGACACATCAGTCAGTGTGACCTCTGATCACATGACCTACAGTCTGACCTTTGACCTCTCTACATATCCTGATCTGCCAGTCAGGATGAGACGGAGTCAGACCACGAGAAAAATATAGGTAACAATTTAAAGGTTCTGTAAGTGATTTTAGCCATAAATAAACAAACAAACAAACAAACAAATAAAATAAATAAATAAATTGTAGCCTATATAAAAATTGTATTATATTTTTAAAAATGATATGAAATTTCTATATAGGCTTTAATTAAAGTGTACATCTTGAAAAGTCCATGATTCTACGAAGACTTCTTGCAGAGCTTTAATGGATTCTCATGTGGCCGTTTTCTGCGTCTTTTACCATCGGCCGTCAGCTTCTGCTGGGAAATAGTTACATAAGATCTCACGCTGTTTCTCGCCTGGTTTTAAAAGAGACACATCTAAATGTGAATAACGCTGGTGAGGATCTGTATGATGAAGGACTCAAGGAAGTGTGTTAGAATCAGTTTTTTGTGGTTGGTTTTTGTAGTGCATGATGGACAAACAGGCCTGTCGCAGAACTTGCCGTTAAAAACCTTTCAATAAAGAGAATCCAGTCTGTGAACACCTGTGTTTTTTGAATATAGTTGATCTGTTGCCTAACTTGCTATTAAAAAGTTTCAATAAAGAGAATCCAGTCCATGAACCGTGAGTGTTTTTTTTATTTTAATTGTATATATAGATGAACACAAGTACAGTCAGGTCCATATATATTTGGAAACAGGCACAATTTTTTTTTAAATTATTTTAGCTGTTGACCAAAACATATTCCTGCTACAGTTCTATAATACAGTTCTAGAACTTAAAGTGCAGACTCTGAGCTTTAATGTGATGATATTCTCATTAAAATTAGAGGAAAGGTTAAGGAATTACAGCTCTTTAATATGTACCTCCCTCCTTTTTCAAGGGACCGTAAGTAACTGGACAGTGGACTCAAAAGCTGTTTCGTGGACAGATGTGGGCTTTTCTTTTGTTATTTCTACATCAGTTCAGCAGCTAAAAGGTCTGGAGTTGATTCCGAGTGTGTCATTTGCATGATATATTATATTAATGACATATTGCATGTCATTTTATGATATATTTTTGTTCAACCCCTTGAATTAAAGCTTAAAGTCTGTACTTCAATCACATCTTGATTGTTTCATTTTAATTCTATTCTGGTGGCATACAGAGCTGAAATTATGAAAATTGTGTCATTGTCCAAATATATATGGAACTGACTGTACACACACACACACACACACACACACACACACACACACACACACATACACACATAAAGAACTGATATTTTACAATGATTTTAATGTTTTTCATTAGAATATCAGCTAATTTGCCGTTAAAACTAAAACAAAAAGAGAATCCAGTCCATGAACACCATTTAGTGATAGAATATAGCTGATTTAAATAAACACAAGTATAATATTGAAATAATGAACATAGGTCAACTTGAAGTGAACTTGATTTATTAGATCACATGTCCATATCTGAACCTGTCATTGAAATATTAGTAATAATAAACAAATAAAAATAATAATGATATAATCTGTAAAATCTCTCTCGCTGAGCGATAAAGGTTATGTAAGGACGGGTCAAAGTCTGAACAGGTCAACAAGTGTGTCTGGCGTGATTCGAGATGAGTAATTAGAGAACGGCTGGATTCATGCACACATGCATGCATATATAATAACTGATGGTTTCTGTTGTGTTATTATGAGTGAAGCTGAGGGTCAGCGGGGCAGACAGTCTCTAAACAGATCGATAGCGGAGTGGACTGAACGCTGTGACAGAGCAAAGCTCACACAGAAACACGCTCAGCGCTCACGGTGAGTACAGAATCTTCTGGATAATTAACATTCATATTCACTGATTAATACGATATTCATACAGATCTGAGGCGTGTTATAGGCTACCGGGGAGACTTTCTTACTTTTAATCCGTATTAATAAAAGCAATTAAAGCTCACAAAATTGGTCAAAACTATTATTTAAAAAATAAAAAAATAAAAAATTTTTTTTTACTTGTTGATCTTTTCATGATAATCACATTTCCCTCCCACATAATAATAATAATAATAATGTTATATTTTTAATTGTAGTGTTTATATTTGATTATTTAAATATAATCACATTTCCCTCACACTTAATAATAATAATAATAATAATCATCATCATCATCAATAATGTTGCATATTTTTTAATTGTAGTGTTTATGGTGCCATTATTTAAAAAAAAAAAAAAAAAATTCTATTAAAGTAATTTTTTACTTAAAAAGTAAAACTGCATTAGAGTAAGTGAGAGCAATAAAAATTATACATTAATAAGAGATTCATCACTGAGAATAATAATTTAAAAAATGAAAATGTAATAAACATTTATAGTAAAGCATGTTCTTTACACAAAAAACAAACAAACAAGCAAAAAAATGTAATGTCTGAACATTTAAGCAATGCATTTCTTTCCTGTTGATTTTTTTTTTGGTGAAATAAGAGCCAAACAGTACACTGTACACTATCTGAAGCACAGTTAACTATTTCTATACAAATATTATTGCACTACTCATATTTTGCATATACATTGTTTAACAATACTATTGCACACACAACCATCTGTATTTATTACCACTGTTCTCACACTGCTGCTGTTCATACTGTACATATAACACATCTGCACTCCTATTTATATTCTGCACATACTCCCCTGAACATACTGTAAGTTACAGCTTCACTTATCTGTATTTAAAACACTATATTCTTGCACTTCTGGTTAGATGCTAACTGCATTTCATGAGCTCTGTACTCTGCGTAATGACAATAAAGTTGAATCTAATCTAATCTAAAAAAGCATGTTTTATGAGATTAAAGTATTTGTAAGAAGGCATTTAAGATTTAATTTAGCAGATTTTTCTTGACTAAAATTGTAAAGACGTTGCATTAAATTCATCAAGGCAGAGATTGCCAGACGTTTAACTGATTTCTTCACAAAGTGAGTTTTTCAGATGTGAACTCTGTGTCCGTCTCTATCTGTCAGTGTGACAAACCCAACATTATCAGCATCGTTTATCAGCTATTACTGCTAATATTCATTATATTTCAGTCACACGGTGAACACACATGCGGTACAGTGGCAGAGGTTACTGTGGGTCACGGATCCGTCCTCAGTCAAACATCAGCACTGTTTACATTCGGTTGAGTAACCTAGTTTAGTTCAGCACAGGTTACTTCAGTTCAGCTCACTTCAGCAGGGGTCAAAAGGTCACATGATGCCTTAGAGTATATATATATATATATATATTTGTGTATAACAAATATGTGTTCTATGTTTTATAAAAACATACAATTGATTGTATTTAATGGACCCTTTTCATATTTCCAGGGTTTTCAGAAGTAGAAGTCGTCATAGTTTTACGGTGTCAGAAAC
Organism: Acrossocheilus fasciatus; assembly: GCA_036784905.1. Lineage (NCBI taxonomy): Eukaryota > Metazoa > Chordata > Actinopteri > Cypriniformes > Cyprinidae > Acrossocheilus > Acrossocheilus fasciatus. Next base: position 32,814,467 of record CM071943.1, on the reverse strand, counting down.
TACAACAAATGTATTTATTAAATTTGCATTCTCATTTGCTCTAAAAGCAGAAGACAAAATCCATGAGTTTCAGTGACTTTCCAAAAGAAGAAAAAATATCAAGACATTGGTTATGTTGGTCTGAGAAACACACAAAGTTAATTAAATATATAAAATTAAATACATATTTAATAAATATATTATAAATACATATAAAATACAAATGTAAATAAAAATAAATTTTATTAATATTTTTACATTAATTTTTTTATTAATTTTTATTTATCCCTTTTTAAAAAAAAAAAAAAAAAAAAAAAAAATATATATATATATATATATATATATATTTTTTTTTTTTAAAGTGTGTAATTCATATAAATTATGCATTAATATAAATTAATTATTATAATTAATATAAAATGATTCACAGATAACATTTTCTTCTGTAGCTTTTTAGACCAGCATCAGTGTTCTGGTGCTTTAAAGACTCCAGAAGCCAAAATCCTGATCTGAAACATCTCTCAACATGATCTACACGCGTCTCTGACTGTAATTCTTCTGTCTGTCTTAAACAATTCAGCAGGACTTTGAGGGACTAAAACAGACCGTGAAATCATGTCAACTTTCGACTCGAGTAAGACGGCGGCGCGTCGCACCAGAGGACGGACGGAAGGCCAGCGTCCCACAGAGAACGGCTCCATCAGACAGCGTGAGTCTGACGTTATCCTGCTCCGCCAGCGTAAATTATTACTGTATTTAGTGTCTCTGTCTGTCTGCAGAAGATAATCACACAAATATGAGCGATATAACACTGAGAAAGGAAGACATGGAGGTAAGACACTTTAAAAAAAAATCACGACTTAGTATTTTAATTGCAATATTTTCATGCCATGTTTGTTTTTGTTGTACTGCTATTAAGTTAGAAAGTTAAAAACTGCATGGAAAAAAATTTACAGATTTTTTTTTTTAATTTATTATTTAAATAATCTAATTTAATAATTGAATACATTAATAATTTAGCTTAAATTAATTCAGCAGAATTATGTTAATGCATTTTTTTTTCATTTAAACTTGCTTAATTTAATAATTTAATATAATTATTTTAATAAATGTTTATTAATTTAGTAAAATTAATGGATTTTTTATTTAAATCGGCTTATTATAATAAGTTAATAAATTACAACTTATTTTAGTGATTATTGTTCATTCTAATCAGCTTACATTAATTTAATAATTTAATAAAATTAATTGAACACATTTTCACTTAAATCAGACAATTAATTTCACAATTAATACATTTTTTAAACTTAAAACTATTTAGTAAAATTACATTAATACTTTCCCCCCATTTAAACCAGCTTAAACTAATTTAGTAAAATTAATTTAATAATTTTTTCCATTTAAGCCATGCAGCTTAAAGTACAAAAATACCATGATGTATAAATACTGCAATAATGTGATAAAATGTGATGAAAATAGTATCAAAATATACAAAATACAAAAATGGATTTGAAATGTTTTTGAACTAAATATATTTTCTTTCTTTTTTAGATAAAATTAATTGAATACTTTAATTGATAAACTTACTTTTATTAGTACTTTCATCTAAAACAAGCAAACAAACAACAACAATAATAATTCATAAATGTGACCCTGCAGCACAAAAGCAGTCATAAGCAGCAAAGGTGTATTTATAGCAACAGCCAACAATACATTGTATGGCATGTATTTTCTTTTATGCCAAAAATCATTAGGATAGTTAATAAATTACAACTTATTTTAGTGATTATTGTTCATTCTAATCAGCTTACATTAATTTAATAATTTAATAAAATTAATTTAACACATTTTCACTTAAATCAGACAATTAATTTCACAATTAATACATTTTTTTAACTTAAAACTATTTAGTAAATTTACATTAATACTTTCCCCCCATTTAAACCAGCTTAAACTAATTTAGTAAAATTAATTTAATAATTTTTTCC
>CM071943.1:32537500-32805000 GCA_036784905.1 Acrossocheilus fasciatus | reverse complement strand
AAACGTAGTCTGATTACATAATAATGTAAAGGATTACATTAAAAATTCTATTTTTTTTAAGGGAAGTGTGTCTGTCATGAAAACTGTCACAATACAAAATATGTTATTAGTCGTAAACATAGATTTAATTTGTGAGATCCCCTGCCGGTAAATCCCCGGTTCTTGTGTTGCTCACAGATCTTGGCGAGTCTGTTCTATCTGTACTTCATCCTGGTGCGATTGTGCATCCCTGTGTTCAGAAACAAGAGCAACCAGCCGTTCAGTACACGCACATTCATCCTGGCGCTCTTCCACGCCGCTTTTCCAGGTACCACACACACACTTCTGCAGGAGTTTACACACATTTACACTCAGCAGACGCTTTTATCCAAAGCTACTTACAAATGAGGACAATAGAAGCCATCAAAACCAACCCTGGAGCACAAAAGCAGTCATAAGCAGCACAGGTATATTTGTAGCAATAGCCAAAAATACACTGTATGGGTCAAAATTATACATTTTTCTTTTATGCCAAAAATCATTAGTATATTAAGTAAAGATCATGTTCCATGAAGATATTTTGTAAATTTCTTATGGTAAATATATCAAAACTTAATTTTTTGTTAGTAATATGCATTGCTAAGAACTTCATTTAGACAACTTTAAAGGTGATTTTCTCAGTATTTTGATTTTTTTTGCTCCCTCAGATTCCAGATTTACAAATATTGTCCGATCCTAACAAACCATACATCAACGGAAAGATGATTTATTCAGCTTTCAGATGATGTAGAAATCTCAATTTCCAAAAATTGACACTTAAGACTGGTTTTGTGGTCCAGGGTCACATATACATACATATATATATATATATTAGTGGTTTCAAATGATTAATCGCATCCAAAATAGAAGTTTTTGTTTACATAATATATGTATGTGTAGTTTATTTATTATGTATATATAAATACACACACTTTCAGTATATATTTTAAAAATATTTACATGTAAATACATGTATATATTTATATTATTATATTATATATAAATATATTTAATATATAAACATAACATATTTTTCTTAAATATATAAATGCATGTGTTTGTATTTATATATACATAAGAAATATACACAGTAGACACTCATATTATGTAAACAAAAACTTTTATTTTGGATGAGATTAATAGCTTGACAGCACTAATACACACACACACACACACACACACACACACACACACACACACACACACACACACACACACACACAGAAAACAAGTAGATAGAATAGAAAAAAGAATATAGAAAGTTAGTGTTAGAGTTAGAAATGAATAGAGAGTGCAAGTGATAGAGTGATTAAAAAAAACAAGATCAAATAGAATTAGACACACAGCAATACACTCATATTCTACACATTCACTATATTATCTCTGCTCCAAGTCAACATGAAATCATTTCTGCTCTTCCTGTGAATGTTTGATCAAACTGCAGTAACTCGTCTCTGAAATGACTTTCCATCCCAGCTGATGCGCATGTTATCAGACTCTTTAGTGATTTGAGACCGTTTACTGTCATGTTCAGGGATGCTCATATTAATGTTGGGTTTCTACGCCTTTCTGCACTGCTGGCTCAATGCTTTCGCTGAGATGCTGCGCTTCGCTGACCGGATGTTTTACAAGGTAAGTCGTTTAAAGCAATAGTTCAGCCTAAAATCAAAATGTGCTGAAAATGTCATTCGAGACGTAGATGAGTTTGTTTCTTCATCAGATTTCAGATTTTTTGCTCAGCAATGGATGCTCTGCAGTGAATGGGTGCCGTCAGCAGTGTTGGGTGTAATTAGTTACTGTAATTTAATTACTTTTAAAGTAAGGAATTACTCTTATTTTTTCTGTAATTTAGGTGTAACCGTAAAATAAAGTGTTACCGCTACTTCTTATGTAATTGGACTTAATACTGTGTATAGACTGTAGAACATTTATATTCAATACAATACAATAGTGGATTTAACATCAAAATTTAAGGTCTGTAACCTAAAAATGCATGCTTTTCATGTACTCTTCTCACTTTAAATAATTTGGTGAGTTAATAAAAATATTGGTAACACTTTAAGTGTCCAGTTCTCACTATTAACTAGTTGGTTATTAGCATGAATGTTACTGGGATATTGTCTGTTTATTATTACTTAAAAAAAATTAAAAAACACATATTCATGTCTTATTCTGCAAGACCTTATTCTATATCCTTAATCCTACCTATTCTTAAACTTAACAACTACTTTACTAAGTATTAATAAGCATTAATTAGGAGTATATTGAGGCAAAAGTCATAGTTAATAGACTCTAATCTAAAGTGTGACCAGAATAATTGATGTAGTTACTTGAAAGAATTAAAATAACCATGTCTATCCTTGAATCAATAACTTGATATAGGATTTAGAAAGTAATTAGTAATTAAATACTTTTTGGAGAGAGTAATTTGTACAGTAATCTAATTACACTGTTGAAGATGTAATTAGTAACTGAGTAGTTGAGTAACTTACCCAACACTGGCTGTCAGAATATACTCTGCAGTGAATGGGTGCCGTCAAAATGAGAGTCCAAAAAGCTGATAAAAACATCACAATAATCCACACCATAAACTAATATGTTGCTGGATTTTGATGAGAGAGACAACATGAGATGCACTTTTTCACTGAGGAAGCGTTATTATGGATTATGAACTCGTATTTTAGTTCTAAACATCTTAATGATGGATTCTCATTCTGACGGCACCCATTCACTGCAGAGCATCCATTGCTGAGACACTGATGCAATGCTGCATTTCTCCAAATCTGATGAAGAAACAAACTCATCTACATCTGGGATGAACCGAGGGTGAGCACATTTACAGCAAATCTTCATTTTTTGGCTGAAATATTTCTTTAAAGCCAGTGGTTTGTGCACCGATATATAAAACAATCACAAACATGTTTAATATTCTATTCAGTAAATCTGTGTCATGTTATTTTAAAAGGACTGGTGGAACTCGACGTCTTTCGCTAATTACTATCGCACATGGAACATCGTCGTACACGACTGGCTCTATTACTACGGCTACAGAGACTTTCTCTGGGTGAGGACCGACTCTCCTGAAGCTCATGTTTCAAATGCATGTCATGTTTTAATAATTCTGACGTGAGATCCTCTCAATCCCTCAGCTGACGGGTCACAAGCTCCGATCCGTCGCCACGCTTTCTGTTTTTGCGGTTTCTGCATTAGTTCATGAATACGCCTTCACCTTGGGCTTCGGGTTCTTCTACCCGGTGATGTTCTGCACGTTCGCGGGCATCGGTGGTAAGAAAGCAAGAGATCCTGGTGTGAAACATACAAAATAGCATTATGCACATTGCATTCTCAGTGAATGTGATTCACAAACGATCAAATGCACAGCTAGTGAGCTGCTATAACTCCAAATATAGTTATGGAAAAAATTAAGACACCACTTGAAAATTCTCAGTTTCTCTGGATTTACTAGGTTTGGGTTTGAATAAAATGCTAATATTTGTTTTATTTTATAAAAGGTCTAATAACATTTCTTCCATTCCTCCAAATTCCAAATAAAAATATTGTCATTTAGAGCTTTTTTCTTTCCAAACATTACAATCTGTCAAAATAACAAATATTTTCATTTCTCGCGATTGAAAATCAGGGTTATTCCACCAAATATTGATTTTTGAACTCTGAGGTCAAAACATTGGGATTGTGTTGTCTAAAAATGAATATTAACATGTCTGTAAAGCATCTTTTTTGTTATTTTGACCAATTGTCATTTCATGCTCTAAATGACAGCATTTTTATTTAAAATTTGGAAGAAATGTCATCAGTAGTTTACAGAAGAAAACAAAACATTTACATTTTTCTAAAACAAATAACAGTAAACCGTAAATCCAGAGAAACTGAGAATTTTCACACACACACACACACACACACACACACACACACACACACACACACACACACACACACACACACGTATATATAGTAAAACTTTACAACAAGGTCTTATTGAGTAACTTCAGTTAATGCATTAACTAACAAATAAAAGTAATAATGCAAATGTAATAAAATTGTAATTTAATAAAAAAAAAATTAATCAAATTTAATAAAAATCAACTGTTCACTGTTAGTTCAGATGCATTAAATAATAACAGATGCAACTTTTGATTTTAAGAATGCATTAATAAATGTTGAAACTAACATTAACTGAGATTAATAAATGATTTAAAAGTGTTTTTCATTATTAGTTCATGTTAATGTAGTTAAATAATGATAACAAATTGAACCTTATTGTAAAGTCTTACCAACTATTTTTATTTAACATTTTTGCAGTGCATTCTAGGATTTACTCATCTATAAAATAAAAATAAATACATGTATATAAATGAATAAATAACAGACCAAAATCTTAAGGCAGCAAGGCATTTATTTATAATGCAATATAAATAAAAATAATTTAATAATTATAAATAAAATATAATAAATAACTGAATGCATGCATCCCTTGCTGCTTTCAGATTTTGGGGATCATGAAGTATTCAGACAGCATCGTGTTGCCTAAAGAGAGCTCCTGTGATGACATGTTAGGGAGCTCAGAGATAACGAGCGGGCAGAAACGCAGTGACTTGTGTTTTTCATCTTTCCAGTGGTGTTCAACTTTGCCATGAACGACAAGCGGAAGAGCCCGGTGTGGAACATCATCATGTGGACGTGTCTGTTCATCGGTCAGGGCGTGCATGTGTGCCTGTACTGCGTGGAGTGGTACGCTCAGATCCAGTGCCCTCGCACCGGGGTAAAGATCCGGCACAAACACACTCACACTTCAGCTCCGTGATTAACGGATCACTGTCCGCTCACCAAAGCTCAGAGTGCAGATGTCGCTCAGAGACCGTGACGATTGAGTTCAGTCCAGGATTACGTTACAAGAGCAGCAAAGCCAGCTGAAGAACACACTGACAGATGGCGTACGATGTGCTTACAGCTCCCAAATACAGCAGAACGCAAGGAATCTGAAGCACTGCATTAAAAAAAAAATCAAAAAGGGTAAATACAGTACATCTCACAATTCAGAGTTTTTCCTTTGCAGTTCTCAGGATCGTGAGATGACAAGTCTGTAAATATAAACTTTCTCAAATCAGAATTGTGGGAAATTCTGAGAAAAAACTCTGAATTATGAGATTGCAATTACCTTTTTTATTTTTTATTGCATGGTGATTCCAAAAAATAAAATAATTGCTTGATATAAACTCAGAATTCAGGGGGAAAAGTTTTGCAAGAAACAAAGTCAGAATTCTGAGTTTATATATTGTAATGCTTACTTATTGTCCTCATAACTGTGAGAAAAAAGTCAGAATTCTCAGATAAAAGGTCACAATTATTTTTTCATCCTGTGACAAGCTTCCATAAAAACAAACAAAAAAAAAAAATGTGCCAACTATAACATGTATTTAGGAGCACATTATGTGAATAAAAAGCAGGGGTTCTTATGTCTTAAAATCAGTTTTTAAATTTAAGCCCATAAAAAGTCTTAAATAAGGTAAAATGGCTAAAAAAAGTCTTAATTATCATTTTAATAGGGCTTAAATTTGAGGCCAGAAAACAGGAATTGCTGCGGTACAGACTAATGTGATTATTAAACTTCAAAAGGCGATGATTTAATGAAAAATGTGAGCACTACGTGTTTCAAATTAAAAAAAAAATTAAACAAAAAAACCATTGCTGTTAAATAACTACCGCAAATTTATAATATAATTCCATAATTATTAAATACAGATTCTCCTCTGCTTCTTGTGAAGAGTGTGAAGCCCTGTAAAGACAGAGGAGCATACAGTTATACAATTGCAGAAATAGATATTGCAGAAATGTCAAATTGCAATTTAAAAATGAAAATATCCTCTTGGTGGCACTGTAGGATCACTTTAAGTATCAGGGGAAAATTGTGTTAAAATAGTGTCAAAATGTTCATTTTTGTGTGAACTATCCCTTTAAGAGCAAGCATTTCTTCTTGAAAGTCCAAGATATTCCACATACATTTTCTGTGCAATAATGCCGTGAATCATATTTAAGAGCCATAAGTTCACAGTTTGATGCATTTTCTCCTTACAGACGAGTTTCTGGGAGCTGGTGACGCCGCGATCGTGGACGTGCTACCAGTGACACACCAGCTCTTCATCAGCAGCCGCGACACATTATGAAATATATTATATTACATAACATATGAAATGACTTCATGAAGCACACTCTCTGTAAATGCTTTTTACTTTAATTGAATGTTGATTTTAACTTAATGACTGTATGTATGTATGCATGTGTATTATATATAATGAATGTAAAAATGCACAATATTAAAAGTTATAAATGCTTTTACATTGGTAAAACCATCGTGATTTAAGCTTACAAAACCCCAGCAAACAGAGCTGTACTACTAGAAACAGCTTATTATATTATATTCTCTATCTATCTAAGTTATAACAAACTATATTTGTCAAGAGTAGCACGATACACAAATAATTTCAAATTGGCAAGTTAAACATTGCATTAAACATGACAATTATAAAGACCGAAATAGCAAACTGCAAACTGTGTTTGTCATGAATTTTAGATTTTCAAGAAATAAACAATGTAAATAGTACATTTCTGAAATAATAACAATAGTTGCAAAAAAAATAAATTTAAATAGAAAGACTGAAATAGTGTTGTTAAATGTACTTCAATAACTATGAAAAATCAGAGCCGTTCCAGCTTCAGAATCCAAACCAGAACCCGAGACGAGGTTCTTCACTTTTCTGTATGTTGTGCATTTAAGTAAAGCATTTAACATGAATACAGGCTTCATATTTCAGTCCCTCCGGTGTGTTTTGCCCGATAGCCGTCAATTATTAGTTCATTACTGTACATGCAACTCATGCTCGTTTAACGGAGATCACTGATGCAACAAAGAGATGAATCACTTTACTCCACGGTTTAACCTCTGAACCCTGAAGGTTCTGGAACGTGTAAAAAATTATTTGCAGCGAATGCATCTAACAGACGCTTCGATGTCTGGTTTCTTATGCTGTCATTTAGCGGAAGCTTTAAAACAAAGCAACTTAGAAATGAGGAACATCACAAGCAGTGAGCAATAGAACCCGTAACACTGAAAAGGCAAGTTTCAAGAATAAATTAGAGCAGTGCAGAAGCAGAAATGCAGAAAAGGAGCGAGAAGGAGCGAGAAGGAGCGAGAAGGAGCGAGAAGGGGGAACCCCCCCCCCCCCCCCCCCCCTAACATTTTACTCAAAGTCTTTATATATATATATATATATATATATATATATACACACTGCATAATTAAAGTAGTTTTAATGCATTAATTATGCACCTTATAATGCATTATATGATATTATGAATAATTGTAGCTACAGTTTTAATGCATTATAATACAATGTTGCAACTTTATAATGCATTAAAAAACAAAACAAATATATAATTCATTTTATCATTGGTGACAATTGTTTATGTACATTCTGAATATAATGCATTATACATAAAGACTAAGTATTACTGACTGAATCCAAGATAATGCAGCATAGCGAGGGATTTTCAAGCAATTTTTGAAAGGCTGGGCATTTTTGACCACAAACACCAAATTAGGTAAAAGATTTTCAGCAGCACAAGGGTTAAAAAAAAGCAAATGAAAGCAAAAACGCATTCTGTGCGAGTGCAAAACCCACAGCAGACAATCATGCAACACTAGATTTCATGTGCGATTATTGCAGCGGTGTATTACTGTGTGCCAAATAACAATCTGACATCTCATATCAGGACGTGTTTTATTCAGGAACCTCAAGCACCATCAACACAAAATAAAAGCAGACAACAAAACCACTGACTACAAAACCTGGCAAACGCAAGAACATACAGTGTTACAAAACCGCATTACTGCATATTATATAATGCACATGAAAAGGTAAGACAACAAATGTTGGTGTTTGAGCGTGAGAGTTTCCAGCTAAAAACATTTTGTCTTGTTAATTAATTCACAATCTACAACTCTGAGAAAAATTCAAACAATCAGAGTGAACAGCAGGAGCGATTCATCGCGTTTTATGTCGTCTTCTTAGTCAACATACAATTCTTTGAGCATTTCATGCACAATTTATCACAGCGTAAACCAGAGATGCCCAAACCAGGGCCTTTGATTTGGCCATGCCTTTTTTGCATTGTAATTTAAAAAAAACTATGTAAGCCAATTTGATTAAAAAGATAAATACAAAAACACACTTTTGTTTTACTTTTGCATTGAAAAAAAAAAAAAAACCTTAAGCCAATTTGATTAAATTCTTACACACACACACACACACACACACACACACACACACACACACACACACACACACACACACACACACACATTTTTGTTTTACTTTTGCATTGAAATAAAAAGACAATATAAACCAATTTGATTAAAAATATTAACAAAATAATTCTATAAAACTGAATAAATTTAAATACAATATATTTGGAATTTTCACCCACAGTCCTTAATCAAATTAGATTTTTGGCCCTTTGTTTTAAAATGTTTGTGCACCTCTGGCATAAACGCTGCAATTAAAATGACGAAACATCACAACCGAGGAAAGAGAACAAGATGGCTACTGTCTGAAACCGAAAAACTGCATGAATGTTGTGATGAGAGGTTTCAGACCATAAACAAGAGGATTAATATCCCGAGAATATTCAGCCCTCAGCGACCGTCACTCAGCGTTCAGTCACGTGGCGTAAGAGGATAAATCAGATCTCAGAACACTGTAAATAAGTAGAGAAACACAGAATCCCTTTTCTCCATGTTAATGTGGCTTTCACATTAGTACAATCCCAGAGAGAGCCACTGCAGAAAAATCTGCGCTAACACAACACAATCGCAATGATTCAAGTCCATTTATCCAACCCATATTCTGGTGAATGCATAGGAGAAAATCAATCAGTAATAACAGTACATCTATCATCCATTTCTTCACAAAACACTACTTTATCAGACGGGTCATTCTATGAAACGGGTGCTTTCCATTTAAAAAAGCAGCAAATTAAACAAAGAGTGTGTTAATTGCATTGCATTATCTCAAGCTAAATTAATAAATGGTGAAATGTAACTATGGCACAACAGGATAAGTGGATGAGATTGCTAAAATATCAATTTTTCAAAAATAATTCACTATATATGTATATATATATTTAAAAAAAAGAGTCACAGGTTTGAGCATGTTAGATCGTATCTTTCCAAGAAAGCTATCAAAATATAAAATATTGATTAAAGAGGAGACATATGCTGGTCCTTGGCAGAGAACAGCACAATATTTTAACCTGGAAACACAAACTCACTGCTGGAGTTAATGAGGGACACAAAGGCACCTGTTTTGTGGAATGACCCAGATGCACAAAACGGTAAAATTACAGTATAAAACCGCCAAACAGGTTTTAACATTGGGATGATTTACAAACATACAAGATTTGGTCCATGTCCCACTCTGGTCCTGTAAGTGCAGTGGGAAATCCTGGTAAATGTTATTAATAAACAGCATTTCAAGTAGACTCTGGACTCGAAGCTCCAGTCGTGTTTATGTGAGAAACTTCATTTATCTTTATATGAACTTGTCTCTTTTCACTTCTGTGTCTTTTTAAGGTAAAGTGGTTGTTTGATTCTCTAGCTATCATTTAGGAAATATGCTTAACTGCCTAACTCCACGTAGCTTATTCAGACCTTCTCACTCAGTGGTTCTGATCACTTATTATTCATATTTATCATATTTAAGATGAATCTGACAAATCCAGCAAGAAATGTCTGGGGCGTATTTGACCCTAAAATATAAAAACGGGGGGTCTTTTGATGCCTTTCTGCATTTCCCGTAATATTTAAACTTTTTTTTTTACCCACAATTTTCATTAGTGTAATTCACAAAAAGCTATTTTCTCAATACTATTTTTTCAGTTATAAAAATAAAATATTGGTTGATTATTTTTTGTACAATTAGTACAACAATTATTTGCTGTACTGAATTTATGACAATATACAATGTCCAGACAGAATGCATTATAGAAATGAAAATTTGGGTTGTAAATTTGCTTAGTAAAAATATTATGTGGGATATGCCAAAAAAAAAAAAAAAAAAAAAAAAAAAAAAAAAAAAAAATTGTAAAAAGCATTTTATTAGATTTTGGGATAAAATATGACCCAAACATTTCTTTGTGAAATTCAAAATCTAATTTTCAATACTTTTTAATTAAAAATTATATTAAATAATATATTATTAGATATTTTAAGTACAATTAGTACAATAATTACTACAGTATTTTAGTATTTGATGTACTGAATTTGTCCATTTAGGTTGTAAATGTGCTTAATTTTCATGAAAGTATTATGAAAACTAAAAAAGAAGCAAACAAACAAAAAAATGCACAGATGCAAAAGAAAAAAAAAGTTTCTTTTAGATTTTGGGGTAAAATCTGACCCAGACATTTCATTGTGAAATTCACCATATACAATACAGAACATAAGAACGAACTAACTTTATGAACACGTCACTGATAAACAAATGTGCACTAGAGAGGGATTCGCTCCCAACTGCTCAGGATATTTCATTCCATTACAAAACATGAAAAGATGAAAAAATATGGCATGCTGTAAAGTGTTTTATACTAACAAGTATTCTGTTGACCTTACACTGCTATGAAACGTGCTCATAATTCAGTGAGTGATTTCAGTGCCGGACATCTGTGCATTTATTATTAGTGGTTCTCGAAAACATACCTGCACTGAGACTCTAGTCCAGACTTCCTTTCATTCATCTCTGAGAAAACGCACAGAGAAATTAAAATTCAACTTCGTCAAAGTGGAATGAACAGAAACAGTGCAAATCACAATGTCACAGCTTGAAGTGAATCTACATGCGTTTGTGTATATGCAACTGTTAGCATCCACATATGGATTAATAAAATGTGATGATCCATTACGTGTCAGTATCGTTCTGATTTCCTTCCCAATTGTGAGTGCACATTATGTCAAGACCAATACCTTAAACCTGTTTAAAACCCGTTTTTCTTTGCTCCATTCAAGTCATTGAATGTTTTTCCATGAGAGTCTCTCTCATACTTCCTACTTCCGTATGCGGGAGCGCTGTCTCGCCAGTCTGTTCATGAAGCAGCACGTCACAGTGGCGATAATCAATATGCCCACGAGCAGCGCCGACGACACGCCGATCACGAGAGGTAAGAGCAGCAGATCAGTGACTGTGGAGAAAAGAAATTAAAACATGTCAATAATGAGTCTTTCGGTTCAACACCAGATCACGCAAGCATGCGATGGCTAAATGTGTTTTCTGTGGTGAACAAGAATTTTTAACGAGGAAGCCACTAGAACAGGACTTTTCAAAATAGGGTCCACAAAAACTTAAGGAAAAAAGAATATATGAAATGTATTTTTTTAGTGTTTTCAAATTTATTGTGCACACATGAAAAGAGGACGAAAAAAAACATTTATTTTGAAATAAAAATATATAAAAAATATATTGTATTCTAAAATGTATGTGTGTGTGTGCATATGCATATATATATAAATATTTGTAAAAAAACATTTGTGGAAAAAATAATATGTAAAATGTACTTTTAGTGCTTTCAAATTTAATGTGCGGACGGAAACAACAAATATAAAAATAAATATTATTTATATTGAAACAAAAAAAACCCTGAAAAATATATTTTATTCTAAAATGTATATATAAAAAATATTCAATATATTTGCATTTTAATATAAAAATGTGTATATATATATATATATATATGAAAAAGAAAACAATTAGGTTAGCAGGTCATTTTTTTTTCTTTTACAAAAAAAAAAGACAAAAAAAAATCATAAAAATAAAAGTAAATATTTTAGTATTTGAAAATATAATATAAAACAAATATATTCATTTATATAAAACAAATATACATTTAAATTTTAAAACAACAATATAAAATCTAAAATAATAAATAACATATATAGACACCTTAATATTTTAGGAAGTGGGTCGTTATGTTTGGGAGCCTTTGGCATCAAAATCTTTAGAAAGCTCTGGCAAGGAAACTAAATACCGTCACGCAGGTTATTCCTGTACAGAAACAGCGTTCACTAATCTGATCATAACTCACCTCGTGCGTACAGGTACAGGTGTGCGGTCACTGACTGGGCTTCAGCGCCGGTGCTGTACCATCCGCCGCGCGGATCCTGCGCCCAGACCTCGGCTCGACACTGATAGTGTCCCTGATCCTCCTCAGCGGCCGAGAAGATCCTCAGCCTGAAGCAGCTGGCGGACATGCGGTCCACGCTCATGTCGCTGCCGTTGCTGTAGATGCGCGTCAGGCCGTCGTGGGTCAGAGTCGCCAGGAGGCGGCCGTTGCTGTCCTCAGAAAGCGTGCCGTCTTTCCTCGCCGGCTCCTCCGGTTTCTGAAGCCACTGGACCTCGACTCGTGAAGCACCGCTGGCTTCCACAGAGACGTTGCAGAGCAGGGTGACGGTGCTGCCGCGCTTCAGGAGCGGCCGGCGCGGCAGATCAATGCTAGCAGATACACGCACCTCTGAACGAACACAAACACAATGCTACATTAATAAACTCAACACGGCATAAAGGTTAATCTAATCCTTCCACAAAATCATTAAGTTTTAAATCTGAAAGTGCACCGTGTATAAAGTTATTGTCTCTCAAAAGAATGAGTCGACTCTGAATCATTGAAATGAGTCGTTTTTAAAACGAATCCAAAGCCGTTTCATGTTGAAGTCAACATGAAACAGCATATTGCCGCCCACTTGTGGGTCTTTTCGCGTTGGTCTGAATGAAAATGCAAATTCATCCTTTGCCAATAGGTGCCAACTAGCTTCTCTATTCTTTTTATATTCTATTTATTTATTATAAGTGCTGTCAAACAATTAAATCGCATCCAAAATAAAAGTTTTTGTTTGCATAATATATGTGTGTGTTCTGTGTATATTTATTATGTATATATATATATATATATATATATATATATATAAATACACACATACAGTATATATTTTGAAAATATTTACGTCTAAATTTATATTCATATAATTTACATTATAAATAAATATATTTAATATATAAACATAACATTTTACTGAAATATATACATGCATGTGTGTATATATACAAAATAAATATACACAGCACATACATATATCACGTAAACAAAATTTTTCTTTTAATCGTTTCACAGCACTATTTATTATGCAATTAACAAAAATTTCTATTCTGTTTTCTTTTTATTTATTATATATATAAAAAAAAAAAAAAAAAAAAAAAAAACTTGCTATGTGTACCGTGTTAAGCTGAGACTTGTCATAGCACTTACATAACTTTGCTCTTTTGTTGATTTTGATTGCTTCCATTGTCCTCATTTGTAAGACGCTTAGGATAAAAGCATCTGCTAAATAACTAGATGTAAATAAAGAGTTCCTCACGCACCTTCAGTCTTCAGGCTGACGGTGACCCACTCTGATCTCTGTGTGATCGTGGCTGGACTCTCCGGTGCTGGTGTTCTCCTCCCGGCGTAGACGCTCACGGCGCAGCGGTAGAGTCCGGCGTCAGCGGGGCGAACAGAGAACAGGCCCAGAGAGAAGATCCCATCAGCCTCCTTCTCCATGCTGCCGCCTCCTGCCCGGCTGAGATCATCGCCCCAGGCCACCACGCCGTCGGGATCCACGCGAGCCACCTCCACCTCCACGCCGCCCGCCGGCCCGCGCCGCATCCACTGCACCTGCAGCGCCGAGCGCTTCCACGCACCCACACCTGACACCTGACAGCTGAGGCGGAGCGGCGCACCGGGCCGCAGAGAGACGCCACCCTCCGGGACAGAGCGCACAATCAGTGTCTCCGCTGGGGAGAGACAGCAATAACAGACTGGTTATTATATTCATAATGACTAGAGCAGCACTCTCACACCATCTGAGCTAGGGCTGTGCAATTAATCGAAATACAGTTTAGATTTTGATTTCGACCTCCAACGATTATGAAAATCCAATAATCGAGATAAATAATCGTGATTACAATATTGACCAAAATAATCGTGATTATGGGGGGGTGCTATGTATGTTCTGAAGATATTTTACATAAACTAATAGATCAGATGAAATAAGAGGTTGTTTCTATTCTCTATTCTTTCCTATCCTATGCACTTTTTTTTTTTTATTTAAAAAATAATCCTCTAACACTGACGTTCTCAAATATTTCTCTATTCTTTCAAGTTTTCCTTTTTTGTAAAAAGAAAAAAAAAGACCTCTAACACTAATGTTCTCTATTCTTTTTCCATTCTATCTACTTGTTTTCTTTTTATTTATTATAAAAAAATAAATAAATAAACCTTGCAACGTGTATTAGGCTAACCGAGACACTTACATATTATTGTAAGTAATAATATTACTTATTAATAAAATAAGTATTAATAAGTCTGCTAAATGACTAAATGTAAATGTATTGCTCTTTTGTTGGTTTTGATTGCTTCTATTGTTGCTTTGGATAAAAGCATCTGCTAAAAGCCTAAATGTAAATGTTTCTAACCAAGCGGTTGCACGGTGAGATTCCCGAGCTCCATGGTCCTCTGTGCGATGCGTTCCCATTTGCCATCCGGATCTCTGATCCACTGCGCAGCCTCGCAGAAATACGACCCAGAATCCTCCGGTGCCAAAGCACTCATCTTCAGCACGTACAGATCCCGGCCTCCGTCGCCCTTCCGCTTCTCCACAGCTATCTCTCCGTCCCGGTATCTCGTCCCGTAGGTGCCGCTGTGGCCCGGCGTCACACGCAGCTCGCGGTCGACGGCGATGATCTCTCTGAGGTTGTGACCCAGAGACTCCGGGCCCCTGCTGCTGCGCACACCGAACGTGACGGACACGTGAGTGTGCTGATCCGACTGGACAGACGCGGCGCACGTCAGCTGAAGCTCTGTGCCTTCGATGACAGGTTGACCGCTCAGAATGCGAGAGTGTGTTATGAGCAGCGTGTCGGGAATCACTGCGGAAAAATAAAGGACAAAATGCTTTCAATTAATGTTTATATGTAAGAATCAGGGTCAATGAAGTGAAACATTTTAACTGTCTATAAAAAAAAACTATTTTGTCTTTTAAAATTCTTTTTGAAATTTTTGAGAAGCATGAATTCAAATGTCTAATCGGTGCAATTTAACAAAACAAAAACCTCAAACACACTCATGAAGGTGTCTCATGTCATTAGTTAAAAACATTTTAAAAATGTGCCTTTTTTGTCCAGTTTAAAGACATGACACAATAGGTTATATCAAATGTTAAAACAGCAAAACCTCAAGAAAACTTCATATGCATGATTTTAAAAAATCCACCAAATTTACCAAGAAATACGTGATTTACCATATTACAAGAAATAACAATTTAATTATATTTATTTATTACAAGTTGTGTATACGCAATTTCATTCAAGGTGTAAAGAAAATGTGTTATTACTTTATCCTGCTTTAAAATCTTTGATGAAAATGGTATGAACGTTTAAAAAAAAAAATTATATTTTATATATTATATTTCATATACAGGATTTCTGCAGGTTTCAAGAAGGTACAGTTAAGACGTTTCTAAAGGACTTTCCGTCACATGTTTCTAATCGTTGTATTTTAGTTGTGTTAACAGTATAATAGTTTAGTTGTATTAGCAAAACGTTAAAGTTTTCCAATTAATCACTGTTACGTTGCAATTAATTTCCCAAAAGGCTTGTATTTTTTTTCTTCATATTTTCTCTCAATCTTTTGACTAAAAGCTCCTTAAAAAAAAAAGAAGAAAAAAAAAGACCCTTATGACTGGGTTTGTGGTCCAGGGTCACATATATAAAAATGTTTTTTTTACATTTCAGCATGTCATGAAATATAAAATAACTATAATATATTGATGATTCCTCATACCATGCAATAAAATATAAAACTAGAAATATTAAGATTAAAAAAATAAAAATGTATATTAAAAAAACCTTTATTAAATTACCAAAAATCTATATATTAATATGATTATTAAATATGATTCTATGGCTAATTATAACATTATATATATTGGACAATACAAATATATATTTAAAATGTAACAATATTAAAAGTTTAATTGAATAAATAATTTATTTAATTATTAACATTATTTAAGAAGATGATAAATAATTTACGGAAAAGAAAAAAAAATCTATCAAACAATATAATATAATTTAATTTATTAATTTTATAAATAATTTATAATTTTTTCTAAAAATAGTTTTACATGAATAATAAATGCATTAAATATATTTCATAACATATTCATATTATCAACAAATGTAATATTTAGTGCTGTCAAACGATTAATCACATCCAAAATAAAAGTTTTTATTTTCATAATATGTGTGTGTACGGTGTATATTTATTATGTATATATAAATACACACACATACAGTACATATTTTGAAAATATTTACATTCATATAATTTATCTTATATATAAATAAAATGGGTGAATTAAGACTTTTTAAGGCCCGCTGAAACACCTAATAAGAGTTTAGCACACGCATTTTAATTTTTTTTTTTTTTTTTTTCTTTTTTTAAATAAACTTCATCATCATCAACCCATCTGTAATTTTTTCTGATTTACCACCTACCTTTGACCACCACCGATGAGCTGTAGTTCCCTAGGAAGCGGGAGTCAGTGCTGGGCGTGTAACACTCGTAACGGCCCTGATCGTCTGAACGGAGCCTCTGGATGATCAGCCGGGCTTTGTCGCCAGAATCTCTCTCGACTCGAACCTCGCCGGCCTTCACGCGACCCTGGAACGGCGTATACGGAAAGCCCGCGTCCCGTGTGGACACCACACCGATCTGCCGACCCTCAGCATCCTCCCGGTACAGATACCACTCAAAATCCTGCGTCCGCGGTCCTTCGTATCCCGAAACGGCGCAGGGAATGGACAGCGAGAAACCTGCGACCCGGTACAGCGGCCCGGCCGGAAGAGTGACCTCACGGCACACGCAGCACTGGAACTCTAACACACAAACAGAACGAATGTTAATCAGTCTGAAGGTTAACCACAGGGATCAATACATGCAAAGCGGTTTTCCAAGTGAGCTCGATAAATTAGCTCACACTGCAAAATATTTCCACTCAAATAATCTCATTTAAATGGGAATATCGTACAGAAGATTTAGCCTAAATTAAATTTAATCTATTCTACACCTACTGAAGCACATGTGATGCTCGTGGTGTTTTCAAGCATCTGTAGTCTCAACATATGAGGACATGAACACACAAAACTATTCACACGCACACAATGATTGTTCATACGGTACATATACAGGTGTTTCTTCACCTATGCTGCTTTTAGAAACTAAACTGCATATCTTCTATTTAGCATTTGATGCATTCTAAATACAATCTTAAAAAAATATTTTAACATTTTCTGCATACTTGCACCAAATTACAGCTTGATTGGAAACAGTACACAATAAAAACACTGATTTTACCTTGATTTGTCTTCATATTTTATCTCAATCTCCTCACTGACACCTCTCAGAAACTAGTTTTAGAAAATTAAATCTTTAATAAATTATGCAATTTGCTATTTTTATAATTGACAAAGATTTATTTTCTACAATTCAATCTGAACTGGTATATGTTTTATACAGTATGTAGTGATATGTGGTGTGTCATGTTGATCGTGGTTTTATTTCTGGTATATGTGTAAAGCATTTAAACTTTGGTTGTTTTATTGGTGCTATACAAATGGTGCTATACATACAGTAGGGATCAACACATGCAAAGCAGTTTTCTGAATGAGATCAATAAATTAGCACACTGCACAATATTCCCACTTAAACGAGGGCACAGTCAAATACCGGCCCATATTCCCGGGACTGGGTGTACGTATTGTTTATTCATGCCCGCTCTTTGTTTGAGCGTGTTGTAATGCGTCTCTGAATGAAAGGGTCAGCGTAATGAACACTAATGCCATTCTGACAGTCTACGCCCATGTTTTACAACCTGTGAGCTCACAGCTGAACTCATCGTTTTCATAGAGTGAGTCATTTTGCAGACCTGTCTGAGTGTTATTTACATACTCATTCTGCTAAAGGAACCAGAAATAAACCAGACACTCTTAACTATATTAAGCTATTGCGTTACATCTGATTCATGCACTTCTAAGACCTTTAAATGATCGACATGATCAACATTTGCTGTTAAGCCTGTCGCACTCAATCTACTTCATGTCTTCTGTTGTCTGATTGATAGTTTAGAGTTTTTATCCAGTAAAAGCTCTTTTAGTGTAATTGTAGAAGCGTCCAGCTTCAGCTGCTGCTTCTCGTCTCAAATCTTGACTGATTTTTTATCAAGTAAACGTCAGAATAACTGCAGTCATATCTCCAGATGAACACTTACTGGACTGAAGCAGCTCAGCTTTACTTGATTCTCCATCAATCATTTTTTAGAAAAATCAGTGCGTCTGAAATCTGATCCTCAGGATCTTCTGAGGAGCATTTAATTCTTCATCTCTCAATCAGCATTGCATTATATGTTTGGATCATTGCAATCTCATCTTACTAAGACAAATGTTTTGGAGATATAGAGTGACCACTGATATTTATATCATTTTATGCCATAATTAGGCCTACTTGCAGTACTGTTATAAAGATCTCATTGTCTTATATTACAAGCATTACAATTTCATCATACAAATATCAGCATCTGCAGCAAATTTAAGCAAGGTTAAATAACAGCTAAAGCATTTCTTCACTCATTTTCTCGCCAAAAAAAAAAAGTTTATTTGAAATATTTATGCTGAACTAATTCAATAAAATAGGGCAGTTTCAGAGGTAAATTTGGGTTTGACATGCACTAGGTAGCAAGAGTTAATCTTCTGAATCCAAAGCAAAACCCTTCCCACAGTTTAGCGAGCGTCTGTGCGTCTCAGTGTTGGACTGCTGATTGTGAATGCAGATATGTAAACAAGATCGGATAAACTAAGCTATTGTAACGCGGTTGAGTGTTGACATAAGCATGATGTCACCTCTCCTATTTAACCACAACATTACAACAACCTGAAAAACAAGACAGGTGTTGACATGCTTCCATCACAAACATTTACCACTGTATAAACTATTTCGCCCCAAAATACCATAATACTCAATGTAGTCCCTGCAGGACAGGTTACTACAACTAGTGTGACTCCAAATCCATTTGCTATTTAAAGGAAAGCGCATTTTTATTAAGCAAGAAATCTGTCTGTTCTCATTTCTTTTAAAGATGTATTTCTAGCTTATTGTTAAGACAGTAACTAACAGTTACTGTATTTTGGTGGAAACTACGGTTATTTCTGTAGGGTTATTATCAGGCTCTTCTGGCAGGTCAGTCTAGTTTCGGTGACTCATGGGAAGTGACCACACACACACACACACACACACACACACACACACACACACATACACATACACACCCCCCGATAATGACCAGAGAACAGAAGCTGTAAGCGGATCAGACGTGTAATTAAAGCGCAACCAGAGCAGCAGGCCACTGGAAATCCTGCACAGCTTATACGTGCATTATGATGTCAGTATTACACCGTGTGGAAATGAAAGGCTCGCTGTACTGTAAAAAAGTACTGTTGCTCAAACACTAGCAAAGCCAAAGGTCATGGGTTCAATTCCTAGGCAAAGCAAAGTAAGAACTGGTAAAATACCTTAAATGCAATATAAGTCGCTTTGGATAAAAGCATCTCCCAAATGCATAATACAATAAATAACTGCATAACGCTCCTGTGACGATGCCAAAATGAAGGGTCAAATAAGTGTGTCTGAACACAGTTTCAGTCTTTCAAATAATGGTAATAAAATTAAAATAGACACAGGATCAATGAATTGTACACGCACAAAAAAAAAACTCTATCAGATGGTAATACCAAAGTACATTGATATATATATGG
Source organism: Acrossocheilus fasciatus (assembly GCA_036784905.1). Taxonomy (NCBI): domain Eukaryota; kingdom Metazoa; phylum Chordata; class Actinopteri; order Cypriniformes; family Cyprinidae; genus Acrossocheilus; species Acrossocheilus fasciatus. Next base: position 32,785,015 of record CM071943.1, on the reverse strand, counting down.
CACCAAATGACCAAAGCACAATGTATTTACAAGGTACTTCCTTAAAATATATTCCAGTGGAGTATGGCGCTTGCTACAACAAGGTTGTGGGTTCGATTCCCAGGGAATGCATGAACTGATTAAACTATATCTTTAGACAAAAGCGTCTGCCAAATGTATAACTGTTAAAATGTAAAAAAAAAAACATGGTATTTACTATTTTGTAAGTATGATACTCTCGTGACATATCCAAAACACATCGAAACATAGCTTTGAATGATTAGCATATTCCTATACAATGGTATTATTTACATGCTACTCCAAGCAATACTACAATAGACAACTTGGTATTACCATGTTACTCTGATATATATATATATATATATATATACACACCACTAAATACGTATTTCAGCTTAATATTTACTTTAATAGTAGTACATTAAGATTCCACTATGGTATTATTGTACCACCTCCAAAAAAATCATGCTAGTATAATATTACCTCACTGTTATTGGAGGATTGACACGGATTATATGGACATTAAACATGAGCAGGTTGGACTCACCCCACAGTAAAGCGATGAACGCGATCCACCGCGATGCCATTCCGCGCTGATCTCCACAACACACTGGCGTTTACACCGTTTTACTATAGTAAAAACACATGCTAACGCGTGCTGTCCTCGGGCTGGTGCTGAAATCAAACATTCATGTAGTCACGACTGACTAAGACAAACAAACACGCGCGCGCTTCTGCGTTTTCCCGCGGATTATGTCCTAAAGAGCGCGTGTTATAAACCAGCACTGCAATTGCGCAAACGGTTCGGTGTTCCGTTCGTTATCGCTCATTTACGCCTCCTTTTCCCCTCGCGATCACACCGTCCGAAAGATTCATACATAAATCAGGCGGTCGACTGAAAGTAGTGCGTGACGTCACGGGCGAACAGAGAGACGCACATCGGTTGATCACCGTCCAATGAGGTGACGCAGCGCATTCGAACACAGCCAATGGGAGGCCAATGCGATGTGACGCTGGAATCGGTTGTGTTTAAATCAATGTTTGAATGTAGGCCAGTACTTACACTACCGCGAAAAAATGTAACGTTAATGGTTTCCATTAAAAAACAAAAATATTTAATTATTAAATAATATTCATTCCCAGTCGTTTATTTACTAAGTTACTTGTATTTAACACATCTTTCTTGTATCCCTCTTCCCCTAGTTTCCTTAATTTCTTTATTTAATTAACCTTATTTAGTTACTACTTTCTCCACCGTAGTTACCTAATATTCTCTGGCAATATTATAAATGTTAAATAATTACGTCAATACGGTTTTGTTGACTCTTGACTATTCCTCCAGGGGGTGCTCGACGCCCCCACATTAATATCAAAACAATAATTTACACCTAAATAATGAGACTGAGAAACTTTCCTGGATTTATTTATTTATTTATTTTAACCATGATGCTGTTGAATGCTTTATTCTGAAAATTAAAATTAAACTGAATTTATTTATATTAATTGTACCTGAGCAATAAATAGAACATTTGGGCCTCAAAACTTAATGAATAATCTGTTTTAATCACCACATAAAACAAAATTGCTGCTCAGTATAAAACCTTTGATTTGGATGCTTTATTCGCAGGATTTTGTTACACAATTTTAGAGACCAGATCGTCATCATAACCATCATTAGTGTCTAATCAATATCAACTTCACGACAATTCAAGTACATGTGATTCTAAAATGAATCAAAGTTATATACTTGAGTATTAATTCTAATATTTTATTTTACATGTATTTGTTTTGTCACTTTTGATAAACCCAACTGATTACCAAATACACATCCATGGCTCCATCTAGTGGAGAAACAAGTATTTGCTCATTAACAGACAACAATTCAACCTCTGCTTTGTATTGTTTACAAAAGTCTCTCAGTCTAGTGTTATTAAATTAGTGGTTTATATTTAGTTGATTAAATGTTCTGACTAAAATATAATGTGTGAATAGCTTAATGAAGTTTGCTGAACCCACGTGATGCTCATGTATATTGTTCATAATTAGACTTTGAACACTGAAAAAGGTGTAACAACCATACGTGACCCTGCAGCACAAAAGAAGTCATATTTGTAGCAATAGACAACAATACACTGCATGGGTCAAAATTATCGAATTCTCTTTTATGCCAAAAAATCATTAGGATATTAAGTAAAGATCACGTTCCATGAAGATATTTTGGAAATTTGCTACTGTAAATATATGAAGAGTTTATTTGCAAAAACAGATAACTGTTTTTTTTTTTTTACATTTTCAAAAATCATGTTTTTTATTATGTTATCATGTTTTTATTGTGTTAGTCAGCTGTATTTTATTAGTTATTCTTTAACCCAATCAAACTAACCCAACTGCAGTTTGATTAAGATTAATTGGAATACACAATGAAATTTTTTTTTGAAAATTGTTAAAAACAGAGTTATCTGTTTTTGCAAATGAACTCTTCATATCAAAACTTAATTTTTGATTAGTAATATGCATTGCTAAGAACTTCTTTTGGACAATTTTAAAGGTGATTTTCTCAATATTTAGATTTTTTTGCACCCTCAGATTCCAGATTTTCAAATAGTTGTATCTCAGACAAATATTGTCCGATCCTAACATAGCTTATTTATTCAGCTTTCAGCTGATGCATAAATCTCAATTTCAAAAAAATTGATCCTTATGACTGGTTTTGTGGTCCAGGGTCACATATAGATATGTATACATATACATATACATATACATATACATATACATATACATATCTATGGTAACAACAACCATCCTAGCCACATCACAGAAACTTACATTGGGGTCTTTTTGATTAAGGTAAGCAACCAATCAGAACACCCCAACAACTGCATAGCAACGCGCGAAAACCAATCAGAACAGCTCAACAACCGCATAGCAACGCGCTAAAAGCCCTACAGCAAAAAAAACATTAGCAAAATCTCATCCAATCACAACAACGCCCTTGCATAATAAACAAGATTTTCTTCAGGAAGTGCACATTACATATTTTTATTGTTAATTTTAGATATGCATTTCTTTCGCAAGCAAAGTTTTGTTGTTTCTTTCATTCTTTATGTGCAGCTCTCATGTCTCCTCAGAGGGGCAGCATTGACCTGCCCTCATTTCAAATGACTGCTAAACCAACTTTTTATCATTGTCCATTATTTTAATCTCACTACAGCATAGAACTCACATAGAAATAAACATCTTCTCAGCTTAATTAAATATTTACACAGAGTAAACATTTAATTAAACGCATCCCTTTTGTCGACTACAATGAATCCCTAGTCAGCGTTCCACACAATGAAGCTATAATATGTGTTGGAGCATAAAAAATGCATTTGAAACGATAACATTTCTATGTATAAATCTTTGGCTGTAGCAGTGCCATACCGTCTCATTTATCAAGCTTTAATCTGAGCATTTGATGAGCTGTTCACTGCCGTCTGAATTATTAAAGTAATTGCCATTGCTGAATGACTTTACTATAAACCACCACTGCAGGCAATTTATTTCATCAAATCTCCATCGAGCTCACAACACACACACACACACACACACACACACACACACACAGAGCAACCTTGGCCCCGTCTGTAGATTCGATTTTGTGGCTTCGCCAGGAGCCAAAATCATCAGCAGATTCTGTGTATCTTATAAGAAGTCGAGTAAAGTTATATGAACAATTTTTTCCTTCCCCCAATATGCTGTGTTTCCTTTTTTGTGTGTGTTTTGATCCCGGCTCTTGCGGCGGGCCGCTCTGTGGTGAGGCGCGGGCTGGAGTGGCGCTGCTGTGTTATTTTTGGCGGCAGCGGCGGTTGGTGGCTCTAGAGATGGAGTGGAGCGTTCCGGATCCAAACCCAGGCTGTTTAAGGGAATTCTCATCTGTAATGATCAGCGTCATTATGGGCTCACACTAACTGCAGGACGAGCCGCGCGTTAATTTCAGTACGTCCCTCAACAACACATCGCCTCTCCATACATGCATCTTGACATGCATCATGCTACATGAATGCACGAGACCAAACCTTCTTCTTCTTCTTCTGAAAGAAGAAACAAAACATCATTTTAGACTGGGTGGAACTGAAATATTTCAGTGGCCTTATTGTGTTATTTTAGTACCACTGATATATTTAAGTTTTTATGTTTATATTTAGCCTAGTTTCCATTTGAGTTTCAGTTTTAGTAATTTTGTTGTTTTTGCCATTTTTATTAGCTTTTGCTTTTTAAAATATGTTTTTTTAATTATTTTTTTTATTTTAGCTTTAGTATGTTATGTTACTATTTCAAGTTAAACTGAATGAAAATTAGAGACATCGGATTGATAACTTGCTGAAAAAAAAAAGTTTATTTATTTCAGGTAGCAATGTAAAAGTAAAAAAGTAAAAATGCTTTTTAAATGGTTCTACCTGGTTAAAAAAAAAAAAAAATATATATATATATATATATATATATATATATATATATATATATATTTTTTTTTTTTTTCAAAGCTGTAAATAAAATAAAGATGATTGATTTTACAACAACAACAACAAAAAAAACTATTTAAGTTTTTCTCATGTTTAATTCAATGTGTTACGTAATTGTGAAATTTACTTGCGATTTACTTGCCAGTATTTTCAGTGTATTTGAGTTTAAGTTAAAAAACTAAACTAGCTATGTAAACAAATGATGTCTCTCAGCCAACTTCGGTTTTAAGAAATAGTGGTTTTCATTAAGACTTCATAATACTAAACATTAAAAAGTACTTTATGCTTCACGTATCTTCTTGTATGCGACCCACAAGAGTCAATGAATCCATGGTTAAAAACCCTAGTCTTATTCAATAACATTAATCAGACGTTTGAGCTATTTTTCATGTCATAAATAATTTAAAACAACACCACAGTATTTTTTTTATTTTTTAATAAATGTAAAAGCAGTGGCATTTTTTGTTGTTTTTAATTATACTCATCACTTCTATTTAACCATAATTTAATTGATGTCAACTTATATAATAAAACACAAAAACAAGTTCTCCAAATGTGTGCTCTGCTCCGTCAAGCGTTTTTATTGTTGAACTAGAACCCTTTAACAGACCGAATGAAGATTGTCTCCACTGCTATCCTCGTATATTTTTGCAGTAAAAGTTTGCTTTAAGTTACCGGCGCTCAAATAAACACACTTCCGCCCGGCGTAACGCGGCGCACACTAGGTCAAGCGTTGCAGTTGTTTAAAGTCAGTCTTGCTATTAGAAGCCAAACCGGTTTGTGCAGCGTTGAGCATTTTTCGTCCTCCCATTACGTGCTGTAACATCATGTTAAAATGTCTTTCTAACCACTCTTGGCATTAAATGAGAGAATGAGATGATTTCAGTTTATATATTTATTTTTGGTGGTGAGCGCGCGCAAATGCATGCAAAGTCTGCGTGCTTGTGTGTGCGTGCAACAGCGTGCATGATGCCAAACAGTTGTGTCTGAGTGCGCGCATGCATGTGTGTATCGGGTTATACGCCGGCGTGCATGATGTGTTTGTGTGCGAACCCACAAAGATATTTCAATTTCTGCTGGATATTAAAGAAGCATGCGGTGGCAGCGGCCCTCGGCCTGCCAGCGGGTGAGTTGAGGGGGGCGTTGTGGCCGTGACTCCGGGGGGGGGAGACGAGGGGGAAGTGGCTCATGGTCAGGGCCCCTGCTGGACACACTGGCGCCTCTTTCTGGAGGACTTCAGAACCACCACACTCCTCCACCAGAACCCTGCCAACCCAAATCACTCACTTCAACATCCTTCCATTTCTCTCTCTCTCTCTCTCGCTCTCTCTCGCCCACTCAAAAGCTATTTTCCTATCAAATTTTAATTTCTCTGAACATTTGTTTATGCAGTTTTCAAAAGTCTTCTTCTAATACTTTGGGCTGCATTTTAAAAGGAACCCAATGCTGTGTTTAAAAACTGCATGTAGCCTACAATTGTACTGTTGTCTCACTGTTTTATAAATGATGCTGAAATAAAATGCTGAGACAAAAAAAAAAAAAAAAAAATTACAAGAGTACACAACTGACGATTTGTTATTTCAGGGCATTACAACATGACAGTTATAGACCTGTGCCTATGTAATGTATTAGATGGATTAGATTAGATTGTATCTCTTTATTTATTAATATTGCTATTAGTTATTATTATAAATTATAATAGTAATTCAAATCCTAATACTATTTTAGTTTATACTTGCATGAATGAATATTTACAAGCTTGCATTTTGTTACACCATTAAAAATAAATAAATACATAAAATAAAAAAGATATATATATATGACTTTATCCCCCGGTTTCACAAACGAGCTGTAAATCTGAGCTCTTTCAACTGAAAGAAACTTGAATGATGTTTTGTCTTTAGATGCACACCAGTAAAGTTTTTTTTCTAAGGCATGTGTTTATACACTTTATACACTGTAAAAAAAAAAAAAAAAAAAAAAAAAAAGTTGTTTCAAGTTAAAATAATTTGTTAAATCTGTTAAACTAAAATATTCGAGTTGTCCCTTAAATTAACATTGAGTAACTTAAAATTTCAAGAATTGTGAGTTAATATTGCAATTCTGATTTTTTTTTTCTCAGAATCCTTAGAAAAAAGTCAGAATTGTGAGAAAAAGTCTGAACTGTGAGAAAAAAAGGTTATTGATGTTAATTTAAGGGACAACTTGAATATTTTAGTTGACTAAAATAGAAATTCTAAGTCAGCAGGGTAACAAATTATTTTAAGTTAACAATTTTTTTTTACAGTGTATCTCACAATTCAGACTTTTTCTGAATTGTACTGAATTTAACTTTTTCACGATTCTCAGAATTGTGAGTTTATATCGCAATTCAGGTTTTTTTTCCCTTTCTCATAATCGTTAGAAAAAAGTCAGATAAAATTGTGATAAAAAGTCTGAACTGTGAGAGAAAAAGGTCACAATTACCCTTTTTATTTTTTTATTCTGTGGCAGAAACAATCAAAAAGCTTTTGAAATGTTTTATTTATCGCAGTTTTGCACTTCTTTGCTCTTTGAAAAAGCAAAAGCTCCAAAACAAACGTGGAAAAAACTACTTTCGTAGCTTTACACACTAAGAACGCAAGAAGTCAAATGTTCATTAAGTGAACAGACGAGTGTAAAACTTGTGACAACAAGGAAGTATAAAACATCTAGAATTATAAACTCAAGGAATTAAGAGTGGATGTCTATTTTGAAATGTCACAGCTCATTTCCCTAACTTCCATTTCTTTTTTTTTCTGGAAGCAATTTGTCATCCAGGGGACATTTAATAGGGAACATATTATCTTTTTACAGGGGCATGGAGTCTGCCACAGCCTGCCCACAGTTCCTATAAACAGAATTGGTCCATTTAGTGGTGCGTTTGATACATTTCAGGGCAGCAGCGAGTTCAGTTACAGACTGGAGCCCGTAAAGGCTCAGATAAGTGCTTCTATTCACCAAACCGTTGCCAACGCAGTTAATTTAAATGAGCTAATGATGATCAATCTTCATTTGTGTTGCCAAACTGAATGCTCTCTTTCCTTATTCTTAATCAGTTTTCCATCTGACCTTCCCCGACCTCAGTTTCTTGTTTTAGGTTACCTGGTTTTCTCTCCTCTTCTCCTTCATCATTTGTTTTGCAGCCATTGTTAGACGCAGCAGAGCCCGAGGCGTCACGGCCCTCAAGAGCCCTAAAACAATGAGGCGCTCACCTGCGCACACCTGCACCCTTTCCTGTGGAGATCTGCCTCTCCCGCTCCCGAGGGCGTCCTGAGGGGACACACAGGCCTGTGGATGAGTGTGAGGGCCATTGTTACTGACTACAAACAATCAGACAGAAGGCAAACTTTGAACATTTAATCATTCAGCTACAAATGCATGCAAACACAGTTCTGTTTAATTAGCGGTGTTTGTTCGGTCGAGCAGCACTGGTTCTGTTGCTCATAGAGGGTTTCAAAACCCTGAAACTTTAGTTTTAACCCTTGCGGGTCAGTTTGCCTCGGTTTTTGAGTTGTTGAAAATACCTATGATTTTATTCTTGATATTTTGTGACTTTTTCTTATTTAGGATCATGCATGCAAAGTTTCGACACTCATGGAATGTGCATAAAAAAATCTCTTATGATTATTAATTTCATGCTTAATGGCAGCTGCACAGAAAACATATAGTTTTGTATATGCATGACAAAATGCTTCAAAACTATATGTTTTTGACAATTCTACAATTTTTTTTTTTGGGTAAGTGCAAGCAATTTATTTTAGCTACATTTTTTTGAAAGTTAGTTAACTAAATTTGTTTATTTAAATGTAGCTAAAATAAATCGATTGCAATCACTTTTAAAAATTTTGTAAATTCAATGAATCATTTTTTTCATGCATAAATGTAAAAATAAATATATGGGTATATATATACCCATATATTTATTTTTACATTTATGCATTTAGCAGATGCTTTTTTTACACTGCGTTGATGATGAACAATTTTGCTGGGAATCGAATGCATGATCTTGGTGTTGCGAGCGCCATACTTTTACTGACCGAGCTTCAGTAAAACACAAACTTCTTCTGTTTAGATGTTTTAAAAATGTTAAAAATAGTGTTCATTCATTCATTTATTTGTGATGAGAACTATTAAAAAAATAAAGGTTTACTGTTTTTATCCGATTTGATATGTTTTTCAAAGTGTGATTTTTGGGGAATTATACTGAATCCAATTAAGGACTTTTTTTTGTCAGAAATACTGGATGATGTATGATTTTATTCTTGATATTTTGTGATTTTTTTTTTTTTTTCCATTTAGGATTTTGAACATGCACGCAAATTTTAGACACTCATGGACAATATGTATATTTTGTAATATATTTTGTAAATATCTACATAAAAATATATATTTTGTTAAATCAGTTTTTTCATGAGGGTGTTTACATTTACTTTTTTGGCAGATGCTTTTATACAATACGTGTCAATGGTATTAAATTTATTTAAAAAATACTGTTTATAAAATGTACAATTAATTAAAAAAAAATTAAATACAGTAATAAATATTAAAAAAAACAAAACAAAATAAGTTCTCATGTTTATTTATTTATTTTTAGTGTTTGAGACTTATTATTTTTTTATTTATTTTATTTTTTATTTTTGGTGAATTATATTGAATCCAGTTACCCGTACCACAATCACACCCATATTTTTAACATAATCCTTCTGTAAGTAAGTTATCCTGCACTGTTTGTGCTTCAGCATCTAAAGAAAGACTAAACTCTGAACAGCTTAGCAACAGCATTGCAACCACTCACACCAACTTGTGCGCAAGAAACAGTAAAACTCAAGCTCGTATTTATCCACTGACCATCTGAGAGTCGCGTTTGAGGGGGACGAACGGGAGGAGTTCGTGCTTCCCTCTTTTCCTGTCATCTTCTTTTTTCTTCTCTTTTTCTCTCTCTCTCATGGCCCTGAGTATATTTATCTTTTTATGGCTTCACTCGAGGCAGATCCTCGTCTTTCCTTTTTTTCCCCCTCCAACATAAAGGTACAAAAATAAAACAAGGTTACCGCCACCACAGGGGAGTATAAAAGTTCAAAAATAATAGTCAGAAGCCACGGACCCTCCTGTACCCCCCATATAAAGCTCCTACACCCCCACCCACGGACGCACACCCCACCCAACCCTCCGCCCGCCCGGCCGGGCCTTTAAAGCTGCGGACGCGACCGCCAGCCCACTTCAGACCACCATAAACATGTCAGGCCCTGATGACAGAGCCGGCCCCGGGATGCTTTATACCAGCTGACCTCAACTCCAGCTCATTAGAGCCAGTAAATTAGAACCATACATCCCGAGTCACAGAGGAGTCGATGAGAAGAGAGCGCACTGTATGAGGGGCGATGCATGCATTTGATCATAGAAATAAAGTCTGCGATGTGTGCAACGCTTCCGGATCTCACAGCTTTTGCTGCTGCAGTTTTCACCTGCATCTCGTCATTTTTATAATTCACACACTTGATCTCATACAGGAAAAGCCCATTGCTGTGTTTCAAAACCTTTACTGCATAAAAGATCAAATAAAAAGGAAAGAGTGTAATTACAATTCTGTATGCAAACTTGTTGATGGCAAAATTCACTGAAAAAAAATTGGGGTGTACTTTGCACTCAGAAATTGCTAGATTTCACAAAGAATTACAAAGAAAAGGAAAGCAACACGTTGCATTAAATGTGAAATTTTGAGGTATGAAAACTGAAATAGCATTTATTTATTCATTATTATTATTGGCAAAATTGGCAAAATTATTATTGGATTATTGGCAAAATGTGCACCAATAATCTTATTTTATTTGCAACATTAAAAGATTTTTTTTTTTCAGTGGATATAAGTGGGAAATTTTCAAACTTACCTAAAATTATGCTTAAATTTCATAACAATAAAAGGTTTTTCAAACAAAAATAGATAATGTGCATAAGGCTGAGCTGAGTTAATTGAAAAAAATTGTAATGAATAAAAAAAAAAAGAAATTTCAAATGTTTTTATAAAATAAATAAATAATTAAATAATTAAATAAATAAATAGATACTACCCTAAAAAAAACACCCTCAGTGTATAAGGAGTCTCTTCTTTCATAAAATAGAATAAAAACAAAAAAGAAAGAAAAAAGAAAAAAAGAAGTGTAACAGTAACATTTTAAAGTTAAATTTCATAAAAAGAATAAGGTTTATAAAAACCAAAAAATATAAAAAACATAATGCACACCTGAGCTGAATTAATTGCAAAAAAATCATAAAGAATAAAAAGAGAAATTTCAAGTGCTTCCTCACAAGCACTGTAATAATAAAAGAAAAAAAAAAATAAAAATATAAAAAAATAACCCTCACTGTATAAGGAGTCTCTTCTCTCATAAAATAAAAAAAAAACATAAAATAAAATAAAAAAAAATTAATTCCATATTCAAACATGTTGACACCTTCTTGTCACTTAAGATTCTGAATGTGGAACATTCTCACAATGCAAGTGGGACATTTTTAAAACTTCATAAAACTAAATTTCATAAAAATATAAGGTTTAGAAAAAAACCCCAAAAATATTTAAAATATTTTTAAAAAGTATAAAATGCTTCCTAACAAACACTGCAATAAAATAAACACATTAAAAAATAAATAACTAAATAAAATGGAAAAATCCTCAGTGGATCATTTCCTCTCTTTAGTGGTCAGTCGTTTCCACCGGTCATCTCCTGCCCCGTGCTGGCCGTTATGTGGGGTAATTGTCCGGCGGTGGGGCCGGTGGGGGTAATTGGTCCTCGCAGACAGCGGGGGAGGTTTAATTTCCTCGAGTGGCGTTCTGAGAGACTCTTTGTGTGACTGAGAGCTCTGCTTTGTTTGTGCTGCTGCAAAAACTAATTAAAGCATTTGTTGAGCCGTAAGACAGTACGAATGACAGAGCAAAGAGCAAAGAGCTGAGAAACTCAAAGAAACTCAGATCGTGAGGAGTATATGGGAGCTTGATGGCACGAGGAAAACTTATCTGGCTTTATATTCTTTCCCTTCATGATCCATTACTCACGGGCCAGACATTCAAAGCAATGACACTTCATTTCTGGAGAAAAAAGGTTTTGCTCACACTTTGTGGTCAACTTATTCTGAGCATCAAACATTTGATTTATGACATCCCACATGCAGCGTCTCTGGATTCAATATGCTGGTGTGATACTGAAATATAAGCATTTTCAGGCCAAACCTCACAACATGGCATTTGGCTGAACATAAAGATGTTGTTTTTTACACAAACCGTGAATATTTCAGTATTTTCTGTATCCGCAGCATGCAGGTTTTTGGTCATTTAGATGGTTGCAGATATGCTTTTTAATATATTAAAAACAGATGCATCATGAATAAATGTGAAGGAATGCCATGAAAACATCTGCATGTCATATTTCAACCCAAAATGACAAGAAACACAAAATTCTATATTTTTATACAGAGAATTAAGATGATTTCAGCTAATTAGGTTCATTGAGATGTTTTGCATCGCGATCCTCCTTCAATTCATCATTACTGTAACGCTTCTGAATGATTATTCTGTACTGCAATACAAAACATCAATTCTCATAAATTAACATATATTAAAATAAACGATAACACCATGATGTATACATACTTTGCACTGACTTTATTTTATTACTATTCTTTTTTTTTTTTTTTTGTATTACAGTAATGATAATTTGAGGGAAAATGTGCTAAAAATTAAAATTATGGTCCTAATAATATTAGGTTAAATTTTGGTTAAGCGTAATATTTTTTTTATTTTGATTTAAGTTTGCTTTAAGTATGCTTTAAGTTTGACTTTTACTGTAATCAGTTCATGGAAATCTGCCCACTGATCTTATTTCCACAATTATTTAGGATTTTACTTCCAAAATTGATATTCCATATATAATGTCTCCTATGTTTTCTGTTTTAAAAATCTGCTTATAATATTCAGAGTCAAAAGAACTTTAAATCAATCCATCCAAATAAAAAAATAAATAAAACCATCACATGAATGAGAAGATTTAATTTATTCATAAATGACTCGCTTCATGGTCTACCTCCATTCAGCAAAACCAGTGAAACACAACATTGTCTCATAATTTAAAACATAAATTAGATTTTATGTAAATAGGAAATTAAATAAAACAATGACAAGCGACAGGACCAGTAATGAAATAAAAGAAAACGATTCACTGTACACCAGATTGCCTCTTTGCAGCCTAAACTGAAGATTACGTCCTGATCAGTTTTATCAAAGTAATGAGTCCTCAAGAAAGCATTCAGGATTAAAAAAATAAAAGAAATCAATTTGAATTAAATAAAAACAGGACGAAATGTGCATCGATCGAAAGCCCGAATGTCAGATGCTCTGCTGACAGAAACTCAAGCTGGGCTTCAAAAACAGCCGTCCCTAAAAGTTGTCAAAAAGAAGGAATCTAAAACAGAGAATAAGAAATAATTCAATAATAATTTGTAGACATTAAAACGTTTAAAAATACTCCCCAAAATGTAGGCCTCTCCAGACAAACATGTGTCTGATGTTCTTTGCACACAACCACTGTTTTTTGAAAAGTAAGATTTTTAATGTTTTTTTTTGTCTTCTGCTCACCAAGCCTGCGTTTATTTGATCCAAAGTACAGCAAAAACAGTAAAATATTTTTACTATTTAAAATAACTGTTTTCTATATAAAATATATTTTAAATGTTATTTATTCCTGTGATAAAAGATAACTTTTTTAGCATCATTACTCCAGTCACTTGATCCTTCAGAAATCATTCTAATATTCTGCTAAAAATTTTTTTTTTATTATTATTATTATGTTAAAAACAGGAGGAGTATAATTTTTTCAGGTTTTGTTGATTAATAGAACAGCATTATAATGCTTTGTAACATTATAAACGTCTTTATCATCACTTTTGATCAATTTAAAGCATCCTTGCTAAGTAAAAGTATTAATTTATATATAAAAAAAAAAAAAAAAAAATTCTGACTCCAAGCTTTTGAATGGTATATAGTGTATAATGTTACAAAAGCTTTTATTTCAGATAAAGGCTGATCTTTGGATCTTTCTATTCATTAAAGAATCATGACAAAAATGTACTCAACTGTTTTAAATATTGATAATAATAAATGTTTCTTAAGCAGCAAATCAGTATATTAGAATGATTTCTGAAGATCATGTGACTCTGAAGACTGCAGTAATGATGCTGAAAATACAGCTGCACATCACAGAAATAAATTACAGTTGAACATAGATTCAAATAGAAAACAGATATTTTAAATAGTAAAAATATTTCAGAATTTTACAGGTTTTGCTGTACTTTGATTCAAATAAATGCAGGTTTGGTGAGCAGAACAGACTTCTTTAAAAACATCAAAAATCTTACTGTTCAAAAACGTTTGACTGGTAGTGTAATTCATTTCTCCAAGTCTAGAAAATGTTCATGATACGCTGCTCACCGTGGAGCACATTCGACTAGTTCCTAAAAACAGATTGCATAATAAAACACAGGATTTCATTTTTTATACGCAGCTTAGCACCAATGCAACAGTAGCTCCACTTGTCAGAGTCTTCATCCGATTCCTCACACAGCGCTTTTATATCTCCAGCAGCCCGCTGCTGCCGTCCACACCGTTCCCCGTGCTGCTCTTTTCGTCTCCGCCAACCGTTGGGTCCTGCATGCCACCGGCGGGCCCCTGAGGAGCCACTTTACCGGAATCCGTCGGCTCCTCGGTTGCTCTGGGCTCTGCCTCTTCTTCCGGACCTTTCCCTTGCAGGCTGGCTTCCGTGTGGGTTTTCTGATGTTTGCTGAGATGGTCGCTTCTCGTGAAGCGCTTATTACACAGGAGACAAGTGAACTTCTTTTCTCGAGTGTGGGTGCGGACGTGGCGCTCCAGCTCGTCGGAGCGAGTGAACCGCTTTCCGCAGAAGAGCCAGTTGCAGACGAAGGGTCGTTCGCCTGTGTGCCAACGCAGGTGGGCTTTAAGGTGCGAAGCCTTGCCATAAACCTTCCCACAGCCGGGAATGTGGCAGCTGTGGACGGGTTTCTTGCGCAGGGATGCAGCCGAGGCGCCAAGCCTCTCCAACTCTTGGCAATTTGGGCAATCGCAAGAAGACCTTCCGGTTGTAGATCCGCCGGTGTATCCGGGAGATCCCCGAGCCGGTTTGAGCCCCATGGAATTGTCCAGGATTCCAGAAGTTGGGACGGGTTTGGGCTTGTACATGTCCTGAGGGAGCATGTGCTGGGAAGACTGGAGCGAGCTCAAGCCAACAGACGGATATGGCGCCGGATTTAAAGGCGTAAAATCGGGAGTGTAACTAGGCATCTGGGAATTGAGGGATGCTTGAGGAGCGACGGGTTGGAGGCTCTCAGGTTGAGGTTGTCCAGCGCTTAGCCAGTTTGAGTTGGTATGGACATCCCACCAAGAAGATGTTGCGTTTGCAGGAGCAGCCGTGATCCCGGGATGGATGCCCTTGTACCAGGAGCCATAGGGATGCGTCATGTCCAAGTAGGTGTTGACGCTGGCCAGGCAGTCCGCTGTGGCTTTGGTCCCCAGGAGCGAAGGGTCCTGAGAGGCACTGGAGGTTTGGAAACTGGAGAACGGGTTGTATTCGGAGCCGTACGCTCCCGTGGGAGCAGGAGGAGGGCTGCCGGTCGGGGTTAGCAAACCCCCTGCGGAGCTAAATGAGCCGCTGTAAGAGTCTGCGACGCCCTCATTGCCGCGCACGTTATTCTTAGGGCTCTGGAGTTCAGAGGTCATGCTGTAGGCTTTCTTAACTGGTACCGTGCTTCCCGGTTTGCCGGGCGTGGCGGAGTCTCGGACTGGACTGGTGTTTCCAAACTTGTTGCAGGTGGCGGTTAGCATAGCCAAGGGACTGGATCCATAACGTGTTTCCTCCTGAGAAGACAATAAGAGATCAGAACGCAATCTATGTTGCTTTAAATACAGTCACACCAAAAATTATCCAGACACCAGATATTATTATTTTTTTACTAGTGGGTGCAGGACACTATAGTTCATTTATGTAAGTGAGGATAGAGAAATAAAGTGAGCTGTGATATATTATACCCAAAAATTCTTCATATAGTGGACTACCAGTAAAATTTGGACACTTTGATTATGTGTTTTTCTTTAATTGCTAATATGACCTTTTCACACCACAGACTGAACAAAATTAAGCATTGCTTGGTAACTCATTGAGCTAAACTGGTATTATCTAATACTTATATTTAACAACTGAATCATTTTCTGGTTGATTGCAATCCATTACGTTATCTGACATTATCAAGACGAATTTGTTCTGACACAGTTTAACTCTGAGTTCTTCTCATATTGTGTTACCGTAACAAATAAACTGTAATAATGTGAGAAATGTGTCTGAATAAATTTGGGTTTGACTGTAGCCATCATGATGTTCTCTAGCATAAAAGAGAAGTTGTGCAAACATCCTTCCTGCGCTATTAGTCTAGACAGAAATATGCACCAGCGTTGACAACACACTAATTAATGTCACCACACATGGAGTTCCTGTTTAACATGTTTACATCTCTATAGTGACCATCTGTCTGTGAAAAACAGGCGACAATATGATATTGTTTGGAAGAACAAACAATTGCTTGGTTTAGAATAGGCCTACTCTAATTGTGTTGTCAATCAATGTGTGTCAGCTGTGCATTTGAACAAATGCAAAGGAATACAACATTTAGAAATCAAAGATGGTCAATTATTCTCGCATTGATCCATGTATTCATCATGCTTTATGCCAGTGCATGAACACAGCCACAGAAAAACATGTGGTAACCATGTTTACAGTCAACAATGAGTAATTCAAGATGGAATGACAAAAAGTTCTCAGTTTAGATGTTAAATTAAAAAGCAGATTGGCATTTTAGGATTCCCACGACCCTAACCCTGAAGTCCAAACATCACCTTACAGTCACAGACTACGGTTGGACTTCGCTTCATCTGGAATGGCAGTGGTCTACCCTATTTTCCGTTGGGAAGTGATGATAAATGAATGAGTAAGGCACAGTGTGTGTGATGATATTTCCCGCTGAGTGTGTGCGGTTCATCTTGGCAAAGGTTTTGCTCCCGTTTCCAGGTTAATTGCTCTCCATTACCGCGTGGAGCTTAAATTTGATGCCTACATCCAAAACCATTGCCGCAAGAGTTTTATGTCCTAGACTCCTAGTTTTTTTTTATAATTCAGTGTCTAGGCTGGACTATCTGGTCATAAGTTTGAAAGCTTTTTGATTGTGTTGCAACAGACCCTATAAACACTCTTAACAATAAAGTGGTTCTTAGGTTTGGGTTTAGCTTTAAATCTTACTACAAAGTTCATGTTGGGTTATTCACATCAGTGTATTGGTGTCTTAGTTTCTTAAACACCATTAATTTTTCTAAAGGACTACAGAATAAAAAGTTTTTGAGGAACTTTCAAAGGCTCTTCAATGAATGCAAACCCCACTTTTACTGTGAATTTAAGTGCATGGTCTTCCTGACAACACGGACTGGATTTCAGTGTTTTCTTATATATATATATATATATATATATATATATATATATATATATATATATATATATATATATATATATTTAATCAAATTAGTTATTTTCATTCATACACAATTTCATACACAAGCTATCTAATAACTTTTACCGAGTGACCTGACACAGAAGAAAGCTTATGTAAACCAATAACGCACAAAACATCCATATAGTGCTAATTCAAACCACCTCGATACGCGTAGCTACTTCATGCTTATAAATATTTATAGAAATCCGATATAAAACCAGACTGAAAGCATAGACAGGTCTGAGATCATCAGACTGTGTTTTCCATACCTCCAGAATCGACGCGGCCATCCCGGAGGAAACAGTCCTGTGAAGTTCAGTCCAAAAGCAGGAGAAGCTCTCGGTCCAGAGTCTGATTGAAATAAACTCCGCTGAAGCGCAGCGACTCTTCTATGAGGAGACCCGGATACCGGGAGACCCGCCTCCTAATGACAGCAGACCGAAGAGACTTTGAACAACCGCCGAGAGAGAGAGAGAGAGAGAGAGAGAGAGAGAGAGAGAGAGAGAGAGAGAGAGAGAGAGAGAGAGAGACCCAAATGGATACTTTAAATCAGATTACGAATTATGGGGGGGATTGATCCTCCTAATTAAAGTTTGGGGGTCTTAAAATGTGTTGCTTTTATATATAAGTGTATATTGGCCTACGTTTTCAAACAACCGCAAAAAGTTACTTAAAGAGATACATTTATTCGCTCGCGAACAAAAAAAAGTAAGGAGTAACCATAGCAACAGTTGCGCGATAGCGAACTTTAGGCCTTCCGATCAAAGCCTATATTAAGACGATCTCTGTACTTATCACATTACCATAGGTCCCTACGCTATATTTAGCCTACACCTCGAATATGCCATAAAAATCCTGTTTTGATTAAAATAGTACATAAAATTACGACTGACGATTTTCGCAATCAACTGCGCTATAAAATCACGGACAGATTCTTTTTTTTTTTTTTTAATCAACTACTTTGAAAATAGTAGCTCAGAATTCTCACATTTGATCGGGAATAGTTATTGCAAGGGCAACTATAAGTTTTACAAAATGCACGGATGCTAGTTTTCTCTATCAGTGGTTTTGCATGTAGGTTTATAAAAAATATAGGCTACACTAGAATAATTCTGTGATTTCATAAATGCATTCATTACACATTGACCAAAACAATCTATCTATCTATCTATCTATCTATCTATCTATCTATCTATCTATCTATCTATCTATCTATCTATCTATCTATCTATTGCTAAAAAATGCAATTTTTACTTCATATGCAAATGTTATATTGTGTGCATCCAATGCCAGTGCATTCATGCCTTTAATTGGTTCCATATTGTCACATTGTAGAAAAAACGGGCTTGAAGTGCGAGAATATGTGCATTTAAAACTTTTTAGAAAAATGAATAGGCCTAGTTAAAATCAGTAAACTAGTCGATTCCCATCTTATATCAGACATGCAAATAAGGATTTTCCCCATAAGCAGTTTTGCAAACTCATTTTTTTTCACACATTACGCTAAGCATAAATAAAATAATGTAAAATGATGCAAAAATGACATTTCTAATCATATTTTATCACAGAGTTGAAGAATACATTTCAATAACAATTCATTCAAATCGAGTGAATCATACAGAGTCCTGTTATTAAAGTGGTGTTGGTGGTTTCAAAGGCTGTAATGAACAGTCTATAGATGCAGAGCAGAAAGTTATCCTGCCAATTTAAAGGCTAAAACAAAATCTCAGCTAATCGAACAACACAATTTGATTTTATGCAGTTTCTTATGAGAAATAACAGCAAAATGATTGTAATCAAGCCTTGAAACAAAATCAAAATAAAAGCACGCACGTCCCTGGAAAAACTCCCAAACAGGGTGCTCGACAAAAAAAATTGATCATGAAAACAGGAAAAAGTTTTTATGTCATAGTCTGTTATTAAACTTTTTGTATCTCTGGAGTCCAGGTGTGCCGACTTTTTTCTATTTTCATAATCAACCCTTAAAAACACTTAAAAAGGTGAAATTATGTCTTTGTTCCAAACACAAATGTGCAAAATGAATAATTTTTTTCACTCAAGTGCATGAAAGTCAAAGATGCTTTTAAACTTAATTTGCAATTTGTTTATTTTCTTGATTTTGACAATGCACAACTGAAACACCCTTTTGCTTTCTTTCCTAATTTTTCCATATTTCAGTTCATGCACCGCACAGAAGTTGTCAGCTGTTAAGAGTCTCGCTCTGGCTTACAGACATCCATCAAGTGAATAAACAGTTGGAGCGGCCTTCCGACAGCCCATCTTGGTTTTGAGTGTCCTTGTGGGTGTTGCTTTTTTTCCAAAATGAGGGGAGAGAAGATTAAAATTGTTTTCAAAAATAAACATGTAATTTCATTCTTTATTTTCTCCCTCAATTACAAGGCATGGTCAGAGCAAGCTTGTAGTTTGTGAGAGTTTGGCCCTTACAGTAACACACAGACTATATTTAGCAGTCTGCTCTTCAACTGACCCTGCGTCTCTACCTTGCCGAGCACAAAATGAAATACACACATTCACAATCATGCAACACATTAATTTCTGCAATCATAGTATTGAACTGCACTGGCTAATTAGATTGGTGCCATAGGGGGCACTGTTATTTCTAACGACATGAATCATGTTGCTGTCAGAAACATTGCAGTAAAGACCACACAGTGATTTATTGGCAGATTTAAATGTTAGATTAGGTCATTTTTGGAGCACTTAGCAGCCGTAATCCACAGTCCTACTTTGGTGGAAGTAAATAACGCAGTAAACTCTCCCATGCTGGTACGAGATAGGAAAACCATTTAAAGACCCTATGAAATCAGTTCTGTGGCTTTTATGCAAGACTGCTAACTAAACAGTGACAAAATAAACGTTTAGCATGTATACATATTTAAAATGCACAGTTTCTTCCAGCAAATCAGTTAAAAATACAGATATGCTCATCAAGCGATTTTGGGGTCATTTTAGTAATATACCACACGCTATAATTGGAGGAGGTCGAGTGAGTGTTGAAAGGTGAAGAATCATTTTCCAAATACTAATGCATGTGCATTTGCAAATTGCTGGGATGGCCTAATAAGTTTTCGCTCATGCATTTATCTCAAGTCACATCTGCTCATCTGATCCCTTGACTTTACTTCTCAAATGAATGGAAACATATGCAAAGACATGAGTTACTAAAACTGTGATGCAACTGAAAGAACAGAATGATTCATCGAAGAAGAAATGTAGACTGGCCCCGAATTTTATTTTATTTTATGCTTGATTTGTCTTTTATCATACGGCAATATAAATAAACATACAGTAAAAATGAATGCCTTCTGCATTTTGAATGTATTAACATTAAGTATTTTTATGAAGTATATTATGAAGCCATGAATCAAACCAACCAGATACGAGGAGAATGACAACACTACAAACTTTAATTTGAAGCAAAAAGTATATGAAAATTGGATAAAAAGACACAGGTTCAAGACTGTAATTTTATCTATTTGAACCATGTATTTTAATACACACACACACACACACACACACACACACACACACACACACAAATATTTAACTTGGAGTGTAAGGAACCCATTTACGGTGGGCGGAGCTTTGCTCACTGCAACTCTGTGATTGGTGGAATCTTCTCTACAGCATCATGGGTAATGTAGTTTTTCACTGCAAATTCAGCTATTAAGCAATTATTTTAAAAATAAGTTGAATTAAAGCAAACCGATGGGTTCAATAAAAGCATATGCAATTGATTAACAAGCTCACAACAGGTCTGCCTTTAATGGTTTATCAGTTAGCATTAAAAATCAATTTCTATGTGGAGAATATGAATGGAGTTTTTCTGTTGTGCTCTACAGCAATCACATAATGAACAGAATATCACATTGGTATCCTCTAGAACTTTGGAAGAGATCTCAACAACGTCTTAAACTCAGATTTGCCAACAATCTAATGATCTCATTATGAACTCATACACTTCTCATCAAATGATCTAAGCTGCTCCACATTCATTTTATAGCTTTATACGCTTACTGCACGACACTAGTGACTCATTTGTGCCTGCTTTTATTTCTTTCAAGGCATTTAAGGAGCAAAATCTGAGACAAAGTTGATACTTGAATGAAACCCGAGATGTATTTGTGTACATACAGGACACAAACATGATCATCGGAGTGAAAAACTGAGGTTCAAATGGGTGTGCCTTTACACAATTTACTGAACACGCAAAGATATAAACTGAGGAGTGCGGTGCCACATGTGGAGGCTTCAGCACAGTTTGAGGGAACTGCCTTCCCAATGATTTGCATGTGGTTTCCCCATTTGGCCTAATAGCTTTCCTATTTCCCTTTGAGGATCAGAAATCCCACACCCTGAACAGGCTAAAATTGAAAGGAGAGGTGCAGCAGTGGCGTATAAAGAGCCGCTGGATGTAAGTAGTTTATTGGGATATCCTTTATCACTCTGAGGAGCTGTAAATGCTTGATCCCCACTAACAGCTTCCTTCAAAGTGGCACGGAAGCAATCTATAATTAGAGATTTAGAAGGAAACTGAAGGAAAACATTTTGTGTTTTTTATCTTTTCTATTTTTGCATTTTACATTGAAAAGTCTTCCTCTCTGGGTGAGGTAATGGCTTGTAAAAGCACCGTTGATTATTGTGTTAATGAAGGGCGTGTGTGAGCTACAAAGTGGTTTTTCCTAATAATCTACATCAATATACATTGGTGTAAATCAGCGGTTCTCCGGCAGTTCAGATTCAAGATCCAGATTTCACTTTGGGCATCACATGGTTGGTTGGTTAGTCGCTGTTTTAACGCCATGTCAGCTTTCATGGCAAGTAATAAATTGAAATACTATAAAAGATCAATTTAAAAACATAAATAAAGTTAAAAGTTAAAAACTCTAATGCAAACATAAAAATAAAAAAAATTATTTAGAGGTGATTCTTAATTTTTTTTTTTAAGTGTGGACATCAGATGGCAAGAAAACACAGTTGTTTTATGGCCTTAAATTAATTTGTATTTTTGCATTTAACGTTGTTTATTTTTTACCTGTTGAATGTGATCCAACAGTAAAATGGCCTTCAATTTATTAGTATTTTTTGCATTTAATATTTTCTTTTTCACCTGTTGAACGTGATCCAATAGAAAAATGGCCTTAATTTTACTAGTATTTTTTGCATTTAATATTTTGTTTATTTTAACCTGTTAACCAAGATCCAATAGTAAAATGGCCATAAATTTATTAGTACTTTTTGCTTTTACCATGGTTTCTTTTTACCTGCTGACTGCAATCAAACAGTAAAATTGTCTTAAATATATTCATATTTTTTTGCATTCAGCATTTTCCATTTTTACCTGTTGACTGTGATCCAATAGTAAAATGATCTTATATTTGTATTTTTTGCATTTTAAAATGGTTTATTTTTACCAGTTGACCATGATCCAATAGATTTTAGCATATATATATATATATATATATATAGTTGTTTTTTTTTTTTTTTTTGCATTTAACATTTTTTCTTCTTACCTGTTATGTTCTTACTTATCATCAGTTTTTGGGTCACAAAGCAGCACTTGAGAATCACTTATGTATGCTTCAGCGTACGTAACATTCACCAAGCAGTAGTTCACAAATGCCATGGATTTGAATGCTCTCCAAAAAAGTACCCTTATAAATCAAATTTACTTTTTTTGGAGCGTCTTTCCATTTTACATCCATTTAAAGTCATTGCGACCCAAGACGGCACCATTAGCTGAAATATCAGCATTTTTGGCCAGTTTATAGATATTAAATATACGAATATACAGTCTTTTAGCATAACTCACTTTGGACCAATTTTACAGTTTTGGGTTTTTAAGGTCTATATGCTTTCATCATTAGTCTCCGTATCAGAGTACCAAGGATTTCATTGTGGTTAAATGGGAATCAATGGAATAATTCTCCCTGAATTCCTCCCGGAGCCCGGACCCTCAGCAAATTAAACTTCTTAATAATGCTGCCACGCAAGGAAAAAGTGAAATGATTAGACGTGTGTGAGTGGCTTTGGAGATGGAAATGTGGTAAGAGGGAGATACAGGGTCAGGGACAAACTCGCCTCACAGCGAGATGGCTTTTTCCAGACCGTGTGGTCACAGAAACAGGAATTTCTATGGAAAAATAAGTGAGAAAGACCGTCAGATGGGATAAAAAAAGGGAAAAGCTTAATATCATCTACAATAGACTTTTCTGCAATAAAAAACCCAGCTTTGGTTGTGCTTTACGCAGGTCATTAACTGAAGACAGTGAAATACTCATGAATTGGATGTCAAACTGTGTGGGGCCTGAAGGAGCCAGTATGATCATAACAAAGAGGCCAATTTTATGAATTACTGGTTACTCAGCACTCTAGACTATACTAAACATGGCACCGAGTTACCACTACTGCTGCCGTCCGCCCCCGTGAGCTCCACCACAAGTGTCCTCCACAAATCATCAGTTTAACTGAGTTTAGCATCACTCATGAAACGCTCTCAAAACACAGGAGCAATGAAGACAAGAACTCAGAAATACACATCTGAGTACTAGGAGATAAAGACTCATGAAACCTGTCAAGAACATGTTCTGTTTCACCTCAAACTCTAAATAAAATTACAAAATTTATTTTGCATAAAGAAAAGAAAATGCATTATGACTTCCTTTACAATTTTCATTACAATTAAGCACTTTTTACCCCAAAATCAGGCACATTTTATCCCAAAATGATTCAAATTAAGCACATTTTACCTCGAAATTGTTACAACTAGGCACGTTTTACCCCAAAATGTTCATACAAAGTTACATGAAATAAATGCTGTAGTATTTATATTGTAAAATATTTATACACCAGTTTATAGTATTTGCATTTTCAGCAATTTGAATAAACACTGATAGTAATTAGAATTAAAAGGTCCGGAATGGATGAATTGAAGAAATGAGAATTTGAAAGGAAATTGTTAAATGTACTTAACGTTCATGAAAAAAATATTGTGAAAATCTTAATAGACTAAAAATACCCGTTATGTTATGGAAAATAAAATGCATTGTTTATTTTTTGCATGTTTTTTAAAGATTATAAACAGTGTGAGCAACAGTCCATGTAAAAGTAAGCAGATTTTACGACAAAATCATTAACATTTTTATTACTATCAAGAACATTTTACCCCCAAAATGTATGGAAACTTGTTTATGCCATGTAATAAAAAAAAATTAAAAAGGTAAGTGTGACTTTTTATTTCAATATTCTGACTTTGTTTTCAACAATTCCAAGATATAAACCTGCAATTCTGAGAAAAAATGTGAGATATAAACTTGCAATTGTAAGAAAAAAGTCAGAATGTTGAGATATAAAGTTATAATTAATTGCCTTTTTTATTTCTTACTCAGTAGCAGAAAAACAAAACAAAACAAAACAAAAAACAGAACTTCGAGATATAATCTCAGAAACAAATTCAGAATTTTGAGATAAATTGTTGCAATTACTTTTTAAATGTTTTTATGTTGGAAACAGGCTTCATTAAAAAAAATGTATAACCACAATGCAAAAAATCCTATATCCTTCTTATTACTGTACTATGAAAGAAATGCAGAGGTATTTATATTATAAAGTAATTTCAAACCATTTTTTTTTGTATTTTCAAGTTAACTGAATCAACATTGAGAATAATGAGAATTAAAATGTCTGGATGCATTGCATCAGTGAGAATTTGGAAGGAAATCATTAAATGTGCTTAACTTTCATGAAAGTAGACCCTCATTTTATGGAAAATGAAATTACGTATTTACTTTCTGCACGTTTTCATGAGTTTCAGCCATATAGAAAGAGCGCGAGCAAGTGGCCCGTGTAAAAATAAGCACATTTTACCTAAAGAGAGCCCTTCCTTTAAACACCAAAACAAAACACGGCAGGTCAGAAACCCACAGCAGACGCTCAAGGAGAGCTCGGACCACCCAACGCTGCACCCACACCCTGCAGCTACAGCACAGCGACGGTGGTGAAATAAGAAAACACTGAACTCTGGGACTAAAGCTCTTTCCACCTCCTCACCGTATGGCCGTTCCGTCTCACTCATGCGCTCAGCAGCGCTATAAATGTCAAGACCACCATCAGAAACTGACATTGGATGTTTAGGTCAAGGACGGTTTGGGTTTGTCGTCCCAGACTTCGAGTGGAGGAAGTGATTGTAAACAGACTTTCCCAGATGTGCATGTGAACGACATGCATGCGGATGCTCGGAGCGAGCGAATGCCACGCAGTCTGGGCTCCAAAATAAAGCCGAATGCTTTGACTTCCACCGGCTGGGGCGAGCGGTCTCAGAGCCGCTCTAAATCCGGAGGCCTGGCTTGAAGTAACGCGCCGTCCCCCACAGAGAGCGAGCGCGGTGGGTGTGGCCCCTGAGGAGATGGTTTTTGAGGGGGCCCCTCCCGAACGCCGAGCTGCATGCCAGCGCCCAAGGGCTCCAGTCTGCCTGACCAAAACCACCGCGAGCTACCCACGCCACGTTACACGGGCCAGCTTGGTGAACGACGCCCCCTACTGGAGCTGCAGGAACGGACAGATGCACCTCTGCACATCCCTCCACCTGCAACACGCAAAACACACGCACGCAGGCCGACTTTTCACTGTTCTGTCCGATTCTCAAATTTTTCATGCATATGTCCAACCAAAACTGTCATAACCACAAAGCCACATGTTTTATTAAAATAAAGTGATACTGAATCAACATTGAGATTAATGAGAATCACAGGTAAAATGTGTGGATGCATTACAGCAATTTGGGAATAAAGTGTTAAATGTGTCTCAACAAACACGACTTTGCAATTTGCATTACAATGAAGCACATTTTACCTCAAAATCATCTAAATTTTTATTACAGTTAAGCAAAATTTACCACAACGTTACTACAATTTTCATTAGACATTTTACACAATGCAAAAACATGTATTCTTGCTACTGTAATATGATTATTTATATTGTAAAGTATTCACAAAAAGTTGCATTTACATGTTAATTGAAATAAGAGTATTTTGAATCAACATTGAGAATAAAGAGAACATCTGGATGCATTGCAGCAATGATCATTTGGAAGGAAAAATATGATGAAAATCCTAATAGACCAAAAATACCCCTCATGGATTTATTTTCTGCACATTTTCATTAGATTCAGCCATATAGAAGGAGAGTGAGCCGTTTATGTAAAAATAAGCACATTTTCGCTCAATATCATTACAGTGTTTCTTACTATTAAGCATATTTTACCCCAAATGTGGGGGAAACTGTTTTTGCCATGGAACAGAAAAATAGAAAAGGTAAAAGAGCGTGAGTGAGCATCCATGTAAAACTGTCATTACCACAATGCATCACCACAAAGACATTATCATTACTGCACTACAAAATAAATACTGTGTTATTTTATTTAAATTGTAAAGTATTTACAGGCAGTTCTGCATAAAAGTGATGCACTGATTTTAGTTAAAACTGAGAATAATGAGAATTACATGTACAATGTCTGGATGCATTGTACTCAATGTAACTCAATGCGCACGTCATAATACCATAGGAGGCAAACAATTATGCACATAAATTAAACAATATTACTGAGTAATAATCTTACAAATCAGCAACAGCCCAGCAGATAAAATTAAATATCACTCACTACTAAAAGGGCTTCTTCCTGCTCTTTTTATAATGCGCTAGAAGTTACACACAATTTAAAAATATATAATTTTGTTTCTCTTTCAACAACATTAACTCACAATAGTGAAAGACATCTTTCCTCAGGTAGGCTATTTATATTTATATTTATTAAGCACCGATAAACACAACAACAGTTGACCGTAGTGCAGCACAAATAAAATAAAAACCAGTAAAATGAATAACATCGGTAAACTTAAAATATAATTTAACATACAAAGTTTAAAAAGCCAAGATAGGAAAATAAGATTTCAGTTTTAAACTCATAGACAGAATTTGAAGCTTTCACAGATAAAGGAAGGATATTCCATAGCCTTGGTCCAACTATTGCACATAGTAAAATGTAGATAGTATGTTTTCTAGCTGGATATTGTGCTTATGATCAATAATCACGTCTTTGCATTCGACCAAACTGAATTGCAGAAATCAAAACACGAGTATCACTTGCTGTAAAGCGGGAGCAACTAGGCGGCAGAGGATTTTAAGTTGTTATGAACACAACAAAATAACACAGAAATGTGTCGCATTGCTACAGTAGAAGATGCATGAAACCAATACGTGTTCTAAAATCATCTCAGAATAGCAAACCTGTCTAATATCCTCAAACTGGACAGAATCATAGCATGAAGCGAAGAAATCAGAGTCTGTGACCGTTATAAACTACACTTTCCAAAAGTGGGGTTTCGCAGCGATGCAATAGAAAAAACAATTTGGGTTCCCCAAAGAACCTTTTTCCACTATAAAGAACCTTTTGTGCATTGAATAGGTTCCATGGATGTTAAACGATCTTGATAGAACCATAAATGCCAATAAATAATCTGTATTTTTAAGAATGTATACGATTTTCAATGAAATCTGATGACTCAGACTGCCTGTAATTGGCAGACAAGCTCTGATTTTCATCAATTAGCATTGATTTGTCCAGACCGCAAAACGGGACAAAAGCAAAGCGGTGTATCCCAGCCTTAAATCATTTGTTCACGGTAAAAATTACATGCCACAGCCAATCAGAATGTGCTTGATATTTAAATACGTCATTAAATGCATCAAACCCATCGAGGTCATTTATTTCTAAAGTGTACAAGACGAACATACAGCAGATATTTACATTTAAAACCTATAGTCTTTCTTTTCCAGGAAAACACTTGCATTCGCAGTACACGACTGGTTAGCACAAATTTTGTGGTAAATCTAAAATTTAACCATAGAGATTGGTTATCACTTGTGCTTTATTGCATGTGGTTACTGTAAATGTTTAAACTCAATCAGACTGCGTTTCACCAATAAAAAGTTTTTTTTAAAAAACATGTTACTCCCACCACAAGGCCTTCAAAATGGTTTTGTCTTGAACTTTCTGTATTTTCTTTTAGAAAAATGTGGACTACACACAGTATTTTACACACAACCAGGGGAATCCTTGCTGTATTTTTCTTGTCTCCTCTAACGTCTGCTTGGAGTTTAACGTTTCTAGCGACACCACGCTAACCACTCAAGCCAAACTCAAGCTGGATTTCTGCTACAGGGTTTCCATCAGGGGATCTCAGCATTGCTTTAGCATTCAGTAGGAACAACACAACAAACACTCACTTACTGGCTTACAACCACAAGACAATCACATTTCTGACTTAAAACTGGGAACATTTCTAGTCCAGCAGTCAACATATCACTGAAAGTTCCAGTGTTATTATCTACGAAATTAAAATGTTCCATGACAGTTCAGGTTTCATCCATTTTGATCATTATAAATGGCAATCAGCTATGGTAGGCCTATATAATACTCCACCATACTACTTTAAATTGCGTTGTGCCCCTAAGATAAAATTTTAAAGGCTTTCAATACAACAGATGAACAAGCAATTACTACAGAATTCAGAAACATGAGACAAACAACAATAGACACATTTGTTTTGATAAAATTACAACACTTTTTCATTGCTCAGATTAGCCATAAACAGAAATAGTTTAACAACTCAGGTTATGAACATTAAAATACGGCTAAGAAATATGATCAAACATTATAGTGACATTCATAAACATCTAAACTAATATTCATATAATTGTTAAGTGTTATTAAAATTACTAACTACTTCACATTCATAATAACTGGGGTCTTCAATTTACAACTGATGGGCTTTGCTCATGAATATTAAATATGTTAAGTGGAATTCGTCCAGCCTTATGGTACTAGGACATATTTCATAAATGTTAAGTTATTCATAAATATTCAATCTCTGATACTGTATCACGGCATGTGTGCACGACTCAATTAATTATCACACATAGCTACAATCATTTTCTATCGTTACGCCAAAAACGGTTCATGGCGCAAGACGCTAAAAACATCGATACGCCGCCGAACGTGCAAGAATGCGCGCGCTTTTTAACCCGGGTGGAAATGAACGATCGCAACGAATCGCGATGTAAAATGTAATTTGCGTACACAGTTTATTATAGATGCATTTGTGAGTTTAAATGTTTGTATGTGCCTTACTTGAGTACGGAGCCCTGCACATGACATGCAAAAAATAAATATATAAATAAATTGTGCGCACGATTTACTAAAACGTGCACACGATTACTATTTGGTTCCCTCGATTTTCTAAATCGTGCACTTGATTGGAGTTGCATCTTCCTGCAAAAGCGGAGGCCGCATTTTCGGGAACGCAGTCCTAGGACCGCATTTCTAGGACCCTAGGTTTTTAGTGACAACGCCACCTACCGAATTAGAGGACCAGCGATGATGGATGACAGTCAGAGTGTGAGTATCAAATGTGAATCAATTTTAATTTGTTTAACATTAAAAACAATTGTGATGCATTTCATTGGAAAGTTAACTTGGCCGAAGTGAACGTGATTTGCTAAATAGTCTTGAATGCATAGCCATCATATATTAGCCTCTAATGCTGTAAAATTAATTGTTAGCACATTCATTTAACGAAACTGTTGCATGATAAGCCTGTGTTGACTTATTGACAGCACAATAAACTGTAGCACGTTCGTTGTGAAAGCTTGGTAATTACTCATTGTTTTTCCATTTTAATTGTTAAAATAATCTTAATGTTTTAACTGCCACATGCTCACAGTCAGCCTGTTTAACGTTACACCACAATACATGTTATGAGTACGTCTCTTCATTTTGACATGGTTTTATAATGTTGGTTGAGACATATGACATTTTAATAGTCAGACATAACAGAGAGGCCATCATAATAATGGACTGTTAAAATACCACGTGTTAGATTGTGTCATTTACTGTGTACTGTACTCTATATGAAGTGCTTTCAAGGACACAGCTCAGGGCAGGCAATAGTATGACAAAAGTTAAATAAATAAATTGGTCAAGTATTGGAATTGTTTTTACACAATGTCCAATGTATCCTTTTTTAGCGTTAACAGTATTTCTGTTAACCTAGCAGTGATTATGTTCTCCATTTACTATTTCAGTGGAAGAATTGAATAGGGTGATAGAGAAACAACTGAGAAAAGAGGGCATCCAGGTGGTAGGTAGTGCTGCTGCATACATCACAGTGTGTGCTTTAAATATTTAAAGTCATGTCAATAATATGTTATTTCTATTCAGATTTCTTGCATCTCTCTCTATAATTTTTTTTCTCAGTTCAGATGGGCTTTATTGACATGAATGTTTCAAGAACCTTTGTTCCCACAACATCAAAATACATTTTTTCCCAAATCTTTGAACGGCATGCAATAATAGTATTATGAACATTAATTGGTATGAAGATTGATATAATTATTTTTGGATCGTATATGTGTGTGCGCTCTGTGGTAACTAAGATCTTTTAAATATGAAATTTAAAATTAGAGACTAGAACATGTTCAACTAAATGTTCCTTATTTCATTCACTTCTCTCTCTAAATAGTCAGTGAAGACGTCGTCCATGAAGTTCTTTCTATGTGGTTCACATCATGAACAAATTTGTTTTTGTGCGTGTTCAAGTTCAACTGTTGTAATAGGCTATATTGTTTTATAAAATATACACAATCTTAAATCTACCCCCAGAGTCATTCTTGTGTCTTCCCTCTGTACTCGAAAATGTGGTTGATCTAGTGACTGAAAAGACTATACCATGATTCCTTGTTTATTTTACTTGAGTTATTATATTATGCTACTTAGACCCAATAATTACTCAACATTCCTAGGAACCAGGTTTAATTGCAATAAAGAAAGTAGTATTTGGGTGTAATAAAACTTTAAAAAACCCTCTAAAATTCTAATCTAGTTAAAACTGGGTGGAAACACTGCCTTAGTGACACTTTTTTCGGTCCTCCAAAACTAGGGTCCTGGAAATGCTCTGTACTTGAGGATGATCATCATAATACGGTGCTACTCTTGCGGTCGTTCATTCTGGTCCAATTTTCAATGACAAAACTAGCGTGAGCTAAAGGATTGAAGCTGCTATAGCGAGCAGAGCCCTCTGTTGGTCAAAACAAACTTTTGCATTATTTCACTTTGCGGGCTGTTTTGAAGTTACCGTAAAAACTGGGATCAAAAACCTAATCACATTAGATGCCATACTGAATTTAATGTGGATGAAAACAATGGCACTGTATAAAAGTTCTAGATCAAAACTATCAAAATTGTTTTATGAATTTTTTAGTTTCAGTGTTTTTTTTTTTTTGGGCAATCTCCTTTCGAAAATTAACCATGGATTATTAGTAAAGTTTTTGGCATGTTGATTACATTTGTATAACCACAGTTTTACTTCAAATACCATGGTCAAACTATGGTTAGTGTAGCAAATTCATGGTTAATTTGTGCCATTGTTTAACTATCCATGTTTTTTGGTCTTATTTGTAATAAAACCATAGTTAATTTTGGTAAGGGTCAGTATGTTGTAAACAACAGTGCAATCCATTGAACGCACTGTACAGTACTTCTACCCTGACTAAGGTTTATCCCTGTTGAAAAATCCAGCATATGCTGGTTAGGTATGCTTTGAAGCATGGCTGCTGGTTTGAGCTGGTTTAAGCTGGTCCTAAACTGGTTCTGAGCAGGAGCTAGTTGCTTAGGACCAGCTAAGGACCATCTTAAACCAGCACATGACCAGCTGAAAACATACCTAACCAGCATATGCTGGATTTTTCCAACAGGTATTCCACACCAATTACCCAGAACACCCTAGTAAATGCATAGTATTAAAAAAAGAAGAAGAGAGAAATGCCCTAGTGGCTTGTAGTATTATTATATTGAAATATAAGTCTCATTCTTTTTCTTTAGATGTATTTATATAAATGCATCATGCAGCAACATTTGCATGAACAAATACCACACTGGAGTCTAAAAAAAACGAAATCCAGCTTGGATTATTGAAGTCACACACATTATCTTTATTCATCCATGTAAACGCCCACGTTTCCCTCTCTCAGAGAGCCGTTCACTCACAGCAGGCCTAAACAGTATTCTTCCAGTGACCTGTAATTATTATTTGATAGATTTTTAGAGCTAACTGCTATTTAGTAAGTTTGTAAGTGCTTCCTAAACAATCAGACATAATATGGGACTAATTTAAAGAGTAAGGCAGGCAGTTTTGGCAGCACCGGAGGGGCTGGTTTGAATCAGCGGAGGCCCCTCGCTCCAGCTCTGGTTTTAAACTGTTCTTCGTGTTTGTGGAAGTGCGGCTGGCGGTCGACTGCGAGGCCTGCGAGGCAGCTCTGTTTAATTGGGCTTTGTTGTGGAAAGAAATGGGGGAGCACGGTTCACTGTGGTCACATCTGTACAACGGTGGCGACCGGAGCGAAGAGACTCACACATGTACGTACGCATGCAAAAACACGCACAACACAGGACGTCTAGTCATAAATTGTCACTAATGAAGCTATGCAGTCAGGTGAATTTATTTAATATTTACTGAATACGCACAGAGCGTGACTCGGTGTTACAACAGGATGACGATGCGTTTGCTTTGTGTGAGTGGATTTTAGCAGCGTATAATTATCACATTTACAAAACAGAGCTTCTGAATAATAAGATGCTGGATTTGCACATGTGACTGCTTGGCCTGCAACTCTCCCATGTCCTGTGGTGACATGAAAATGAGCATTTTTATAATTATTGTAAAATCATTATGCAGGCAGTTTTATGAGCTCATTCTAATTGAGCTTACATGGAGTGTTTGTACTTCTCAAGATACTATAGACCTTGTTACTGTTGCCTTTGGCTTGCTTTGGGTTTATTCAGTAATATTATTGATTTGATGGCACTGAAACCTTATGATGAGAACAAAACTTTTAACTGAATTGAGCTTAATTTAAGCTTAGTTTGAGTTTAAACAGCAGAATTTGTCTCATTTTTGATGTTGTTTGCATCATATTTTCTTGTAAAATACCGTGAAGCTGCTTTGAAACAATCTGCATTATATAAAGCACTATAAATAAACGTGACTTGACTTTAGACCTCTGTGGTCCAAACAAAGGCACATAGAAAACTGTTTGGAAACAATCAATACATGGCAAAAAAAAAGTAGCATTTTTGTCTTCTTTTGTTAGTTTTAGCTTAAAACAAGAAAAACAATATCTGCCAAGTAAGAAAACCCACCAATTAAAATTAAAAAACAAGACTATTTTCCTTGTCCCATTGACAAATTTTTTTTTCTTGTTTAAAAAACAAAAACAAAAACACACTTAAGTCATTATGCTTCTCAAGTAAATGTATCTTGATTACAAAGTGTTTAGATTTATAATGGAAAACAAGACAAAGCACAAGACAAATACCAAGTAAGAAAATCATTTTTGTGGTGTATTATTAATATCATGAACTACTCAAATTATTTTATTAAGAAAACATCTGCCAAAAAATAAACATAAATGATATAATAACTGTAATTATCAAGAAATGGACCATAAAAAGTGCGAACAGACGAAGCAAGAGACCATAATGTCCTGAATTTCATCATCGTGCTTTAGAGAGATTCCGCCCCCCTTCCCTATATATCGCTCCTACTTTTCATCCCACATCTTTTCCCTCCATTCTCCACTTCATCTCTCCGTGTCTCATGTGGCGCTGATTGAACCCCATCAAAGGCTGCGGTGAGAGTAGACGGCCTGCTGCAGCTCCAGCCTCTCGCAGCCTAATGAGACACACACACACACACACACACACACACACACACACACACACACACACACACACACACACACACACACACACACACACACACACACGCAATCCCAAACAAGACATGCACTACACTCATGCAGCACACAAGCACATACTCACAGCTTCTTGATGCATATCTTTTATGCAATGCACTACAAGAAAAATCATTCTCATAATAATTTTTGTCTTGTTTTAGAGTAAAAATATCCTTAAAACAAGATGCATTTACTTTAGAATCAATAATTACAATATATTAAAACTTGTTTTTAGAAAATGCTTGTTCTTTTAAATTTATTTTTCTCCCATATATGATATATATGCAACGCACATGCAATTCCAAGATGTTCTCTCAAAACAACTCTTCTTATTTTACACAATTGTGCTTCTCAAGTAATGTCTTTTCTTCATTTATCCACTCTCATCAGTGGTTTCTCTCTCTCTCTTCTTGCCATGTCTCGTCACACTCCCGCAAAACCACAGCTCTCTTCAGAGTCTTTTCCAAACCAGCCTGGCGTCTGTCTCCCCTTACTAACACCCCTCTGTATGTGTGTGTGTGTGTGTGTGTGTTCTTACATATCAAAATATAGACCCAAAAAGCATTTAGACACTAATGTCACACTTTAAAAAAAAAGAAGTTTGAATGTCTTTACATTAGATACAATGCATCAAAGCAAAAAGAAGCATAAACACAAGCAAAACATTCAGTGGATGTGTGTTGGGTTTGAAATGCTAGATGTAGTGTTGAAGATGAAGACGGTCAGTATTGTGTCAGTTTGTGGATGATGTTAGTTTATATGATTCTTTATGCCTGTGATTTTAAATGACTTAAAAACGACCTGATTCAAACATATTGAGACTCAAACATGAAGAACAGCAACATTAGTGAAAAGAAAATCATTTGAGACATGCAGATACAGATCTAATCAATCACATTTATATTTGTGACTTCGGTGTCCAAATACATTCTGCAGCTCTTGTATCGACTTGTGCAAATTATGTAAAGAGCTGAACAGTAAACATAAATTATGAAATATATACATCTTTAATAGATACGTTCAGGTTCTTGCATTACAATTATACACTCATAGACACAACAGAAAACAGTATGAATACAACTGAATACAAATAATTCAACAACATCTAAAAATAATTCATATACAAGGTTACTAATTGCAATTTGCCTTAGCATTTGCTTTATATGCTATCACAGCACCTCTAAGTGGTCAAACATTAACATTGCAATAGTCAGTCTAGTGGTGCTGTCCTGGTAAAATTGATTTGAAAATTGAGGTGAATAAAAATGTTACTTTATCTTTGTCTTTTTTTTTTTTTTTGTATTTCTACAAAATTATGAAAATGAAAATGAAAAAATGAAAAAAACAAACAAAAAAAAACTTGACATTTCACAAAAATGCTGAAATTAAAATAGATATACAATCCAATTTCCAAAACTAAAACAGACTTTAAAATTAAAGATATTTAATATAAAATTAAAAGTTAATGTACACTAAAGTGCCATTCAAGAGTAGTTATTTTATGATGATATTAATGTATAGTACCAATATCCAACAGATCTGACGATGCAATGTTCCCTGATGTCCATTTTTCAAAAAAATCACAAAGTAATGTATAAATGAGTGAATGTAGAGTATATAAGTGCACATTTAACACAGCTGTAAAGCAAATGCATCTCCAAAAATAAAACTGCATGAAGCACATCATCTTCTAGCAGTTCTCAGCAGACTTCTAGTGGGTTTTTGAACCTGGATGTGCCGGGCGGGATTCACTACACATCCTTTCTCCTTATAATGATCCAGAAGTCTTCTCCACAACACACTGCAGCGCAGCAAGTTCTCATTACCTGTAAAAATAGCAGAATTATAGCACTGTAATCCAAGCATCAAATATAAAACTGTTGATAATAATAAAATTCATATAAAAAAGGAGGTTTAGTGTTATTATAATAACATTTTATTAAACCTGACACTATTAACATAAACTGTACACACACAAAAAAAGTTGGATAACTGGTATCCATATCATATGAAATTTTTATACCCTTTTAAGACTGAATAATATAAGAGACAAAAATGGCTGCGATTTGTGTGTTATTTTGCATTATTCAAATAACATCAAATTTTTCACACATTATTGACTCCCACAAGCAGATGGTGTAACTAACCAATGATGCACAGGCCTTCTTGAGCCCTGGTGATGCCCACGTTAACTTGGTGTGGGTCCATGATGAATCCAAGTCGTTTCATAATCCAGGATTTGGTTGGGCGTTTTTCTATTTCAGATTCTGGACAAGAGCGCACAGTTGACATGATGACATATTTCCATTCACTTCCTGTGGCCAAAGAAACAAAAGAGAAAAGATAAAAAATAATACACTGTATTGACATGCCAAGTGTCAAGCTAAATAATGGTTAGTTTTAATGTAGGCTACTGTCATGGGTTCAGGTAAACAAGTTAATGCTTAATGGTTCACTGTGCCATTACTGATGTGAAATAGCATTTGTGAAATTGTTCTTACCTTGACTCCTCATGATGGTGTTGACTGTGATGTCACGTAAACCCTTATCAAACAGGGACTCATTAATACTTGCCACTTGAGCATTATATGGTGTGAGAATGGCAATGTCCTTGGTCTTTATCCCAGCCTCAGTCAAAAGAATGGCGATCCGCACCTGTAGGAAGTTTATTACAATTATCACATAATAATAATACCACAAATGAGTGTTTACTAGCTCGTGAAGACGGCGCGGTCACGTGATACCACTTACTTTCCATTCATGTAATGTATTCATGTAACAATTAATATACATTACTTAAATTAAACGGTACTTTCTATTATGCAAGTATCTCAAATAGTGACAAAAACGTTTTGAAATTTGAATGTTGCGAAAAGGAGCGCGCCGCTGGGAGGAGTCTTACGTTTCCTAGGAAACCTAACCGCCAACATTTGGCGCCAGACGCAGTCGTCTGAGGAGAAGCTGGAAGAAGAGCGTAAATCTAACGCTCTCTGCATCAGATCATGGGGTTATTTGGTAAGTACGTTTATTAATATCAATGTTTTGTGAAAATAACAGAATTCACACAGTATTTGTTCCATTATTTGGCGCGTGTGTTAAAGATGAATAACCTGTTGGTGTGTCAAGTTAAAATTAGCTGCTATTCTCCCCATTTGACCTTTTTGTAGTCAGTAAGAGTTCTGAATCGCAAGATGGCGCCAATCAGCTTTTCTAGCTCGTTTTGTTATGAAAATTTAGAAACCTTGGAGTGAGACATGAGAGTAGTAGCAGCAGTATGTGAAATATCCACATTAGTGATCATCACAGGGCATATTTGGGACTTAGCAGAGCTCTATGGATGTCTATAGATAATGGAGGCATCCTTCAATTAAATATTGGAATAATATGCTATGTGTGTAGGAGTTTTGCGTGGATAGGCTATACACTTTAATTTACACCATAGCCCCAAAATACACTTTAATTCATCGACTAAAGTGCTCTTACCACTTCTTCTGCCTCTTCCATATTTGCCTTTGAATTTTCATTCCCCCGTTCAGTTGAGACCACCAGACTATTCTCCTTTCCTTCAACATGACCAAAGACGATGCACGTTTGCCTTGATTTAGTAAGGAAGAGACTTGGTTTGGATAATGTTCCAGTTTTTAACTTTCCTTCATAGAACTCCTCAGATGGAAATGCACAAATGTCTTCTTGCTGTAAGAGACGAGATATAACAGAAATTTTCATTTGGACCACAAAAATAGAACAACTACGGTTTAGTTGTTTAGATCATTGTTTTATTTTACTGGATAATAAATACTACTGCTGACTGAAAATTATACATTTACATAAAAAATAAACAGAGCCGGCATGATCTAAAGAACAGTAAAAAGAACAGTAACTGACATAAATTTTTAGAAACAAATACAGTAGTAAAGCTATAGTGTGATAATTTAATACCATTCTGTACTGAGTGTCAAGCAAGAGTGCTTTCTCCATGTAACGTTCGAAAAGAGATTTGCTCATTCCCAGTCGCTCCACCACATCACAGTGGACTACAGGCTGCAGCTGCATATGATCGCCCAGAAGAACAACCTACAACATGAAATTATTAGGATAAGAACCCACAAGTAGATTAAGCAGTGATGCGTGTTGTGAATGAACAGCGCTCTCTTCCACCCTTAATACCCATGACTGAAGTGCCCTTGAGCAAGGCACTGAACCCCCAGCTGCTCCCCGGGCGCTGGAGCAAATGGCTGGCCACTACTCCGGGTGTGTGTTGACGGTGTGTGTGTTCACTGCTATGTGTGTTTACACTTGGATGGGTTAAATGCAGAGCACTAATTCCGAGTATGGATCACCATACTTGGCAAATGTCACGACTTTCTCTTTTTTCACTTGTGGTCAATGCAATTATAATTTAAATAGAACGCTTTCAGTTTTACCTATATTGATGTGAATGTTAACAGACACCTATTATGCAAAATTCACTTTTACATGTTGTTTGAACATAAATGTGTGTTGGCAGTGTGTGTACACAACCACCATCTCCTCCTGACTTCCAGGAAAAAATGAAAAGGCAAAAACAGTGGGATTTTTGTTTTAACCACAAATCAATTTTCATTTTTTATACCAAACTTTATATAAAGATGATTCTCAACTATAATATGAAAGATATTTTTAAAAACCATTTTTCTTTATGCAAAATGTGTGTAAAATGGCCATAAACGAGTTTTCCCATGTATCTATAAACTGTATCTAATTTGCATATTAATATATTTTTGGGGCAACATAGAATTAAAAAAATAAGTGCAATAATGAGAGTAATAATTGGCAAGATTTTTATAATAATATCTATTTCATAGGAATATTGATATATATTTTTTTTCTCTATTTATTTGTTGTGTCTCCCAAAATGTGTAATAAACATGCTTTAAGTCCTGGTGTCCTCTACAGTGGACATGTGTGAAATCGATGTCCTGTTTCATAACAGGTGGTCATATTTTGATTTGAAACTCCATAACATTTTCCTGAGATGTTGATTCATGACAAACAATTTGAAAATTTGTCAGATTTAAATGATAATTACAAAATATTATCATATGTCCATAAGGGTGTTACATTTGATCACTAAATTGATGTCAGCCATTTTTAAAGACCAAGGAGAGGGAGTGGTCATGGTTAAACATCCGATCATTTTGTTTTGGAATCGTGCAGTACCTGCTCAGGCTTATGAGCCACTAGTGGAATAAAGGCTTCAGGTTCAGTTGCCATGGCACATT
The DNA here is from genome assembly GCA_036784905.1 of Acrossocheilus fasciatus. Classification (NCBI taxonomy): domain Eukaryota; kingdom Metazoa; phylum Chordata; class Actinopteri; order Cypriniformes; family Cyprinidae; genus Acrossocheilus; species Acrossocheilus fasciatus. Next base: position 32,745,765 of record CM071943.1, on the reverse strand, counting down.
CATCAATGATGATCTGTTTGAAGTCGAGGGCATCAGCTAAAGCAGGGTGTGAGGCTGCTGTGCAAGTGCACAAGATGACATCATGCCGCAGTAATTCATGTTTTCGAGCCTTTTGGAGTATTTCTCTGTGTCTTTAAAACAATAACAAAAAATTCGTTTTGCAACTTTTGTGAACTTTTGTGAGCTTTTCATTTCTATGAAATTGTGTCCGGACGATTTTCAACAAACAAGAAACAATAGCATAGAACCAAAAACCATGATATGTACTGTAGTTACAGAGCCATACTTACAATTTCTTTTCTTCATTAGTGAGTTCATCTCCTCTTGCAATTTTCATATCAAAAGCTACTATTTGTGTGGAGAATGGGTTGGCATCTTTTCGAATCAGGTGGTGAAGTGCAAAGGAGCTAATAAAATGACAGCAATACACATCTGTTAGTGAAATATATAGCACACATACAGTGCCTTGCGAAAGTATTTCATACCCCTTAATTTTTCCACATTTTGTCATGTTACTGCCTTATGTTAAATTGCTTTTCCCCCCACATCAATCTACACTCAATACACCATAATGACAAAGGGAAAAAAAAAGTTTTTTTAACATATTTGCAAATTTATTTAAAATAAAAAACTTTAATGATTCAATTGCATAAGTTTTCATACCCTTATCCAGGACAGCTGAAATTTAGCTCAGGAGCATTCATTTTGCATGTTACTACACTTCGAGTGAAGTTAACCTGTGGCAAATTCAATTGAATGAGTATGATTTGGACAGGCACAAACATCTTAAAGCTGCAGTCCGTAAGTTTTGCCTCTTTGTCGCCATGTCTGTTTGAAAACCTGCAATTGCATCTGTGTGCGGAATTATCTTCCTTGAGTGGGTTGTGCGTCAGCACGGCTCCAGAGCGGATGAATCTAATGTTTTGAGGTGAATGTGTGGCAGTCAGTCACCACATCGGTGTGGATATTTACTGTACTGTACTACAGATTCTAGCCTACATCTTGGAATATATGACCCAAATAAAAATTTTCACCGTTCATTGTCATCTGAACAAGTAAGTAACAAGTCTGCCACGTTTGTTCTGACCAACTGAGGAAAAAAGCATGACCATAAATCTCACTACCAATGGTGATTTAATCTAAAGATTGGTTAGCTCATATCACATCAAACCGTGCAAATTATTATTGTTATACTTTAGTCTCAAATTGTTAATGTTAACAACATCAGCATTGCATGACTATGAGTATAGTGTGTATTAGGGTGTAGATTTCAACTTCTGTACAGTCTAATATCTAATTGTCATACCATTCGAATTTCATATAAAGAAATTCTTTTAACCAAAAAGCAAATTATTCTTCCTTCGAACTGGTTGTCTTTAAAATACAAATGTTGTGTAATCCCAAGCTATCTATAATCAGAAGCACATTTAAAACTGAAATATAATTTAATTTCATTTACATGTGTTTCATAAACTAGCTTCTGTGAGAAAAGGCTATAAATGATCCGCCACCTGCAGGATCCTCACATGCGATAGCCTACTAGCCGGGACAACTTCTTTATGTTTACAGACGTGACCTAATGACGTGGTAGCATGCTCGAATTTCCCACAAAAACCTACCCGTACCACTCAAATTAGAAAACATTATTATAAACTAACCGTTGTGAATTCGGGATAAAGTAAAGTAATAGTTTTGAACACTGGCTGGTTATGTACTTGCTCAAATATTGATTTAAAAAACCAAGCCCTGAGGTGAAAACAAAAAAATTTTTTGAAAAAAGGTGAAACTGCCTGTAGAGGTCAGAAACAGGATTGCATCAAGCCACACATCTGGGGAAGAGTTCAGAAAAAAATTCTGCTCCATGGAAGGTTCACAGAAGCATGTAGTCTCTGTTACCGTTAATGGAAATAGTTTGAAACAACCAGGACTCTTCCTAGAGCTGGCCTCCTGGCCAAACAGCAATTAATGGAGAAGGGCTTTGGTTAGAGTGGTGACCGAACCTGATGGTCACTATAGTTGAGCTCCATGACCATATGTGGAGATAGGAGAAACCTACAGAAGGACAAACATCACTACAACACTCCACCGATCTGGGCTTTATGGCGCTGTGGCAAGACTCAATCCTCTCCTCAGTGAAGACACATGGAAACACACTTGAAATTTGCAAAAAGCACCTAAAGGACCCTCAGACTGTGAGTAACAAGATTCTCTGGTCTGATGAACCTCAATTCTAAGCATCATGTTTGAAGGAAACCAGGCACTGCTCATCACCTGCAGAGTACCATCCCAAAAGTCAAGTGTGCTGGTAGCAGCCTCATGCTGTGGGGCTGTTTTTTAGCGGCAGGGACTGAGGGACTCGTCAGAGTAGAAGAAAAGCTTAATGCACCAAAATATTGAGATAGCCTTAATGAAAACCCAGTCCAGAGCATTCAGAACCTCAGACTGGGCAGAAGGTTCACTTTCCAAGAAGACAGTGACCCTAAGCACACAGCAAGAGTGGCTTATAGACAACTCTGTGAATGAGCGGCCCAGCCCAGCCTGAGATTGAACCCAATCAAATATTTCTGGAGAAACCTGAAAATGTCTGTCGGCCCCCATCCAACCTGACAGAGCTTAAGAGGTGAAGAGATGAGGAGAAGAATGGCAGATAATTGTCAAATGCTGATGTGCAAAGCTTGTCGTATCATGCCCAAAAAGACTTGAGGCTGTAAAGGTGCTTCAACCAAGTACTGATGAGTTAAGGGAATGAATACTTATGCAATGTACTTATTTTAGTTATAATTTAGTTATTCTAGTTAAATTTACAAAGTTGTGACAATTCTGTTTTTGCTTTGTCATTATGGTCTATGGGGTGTAGATTGATGTGGGAAAAAAAAAAGTAATTTAAAGCAGTTTAACACAAGGCAGCAACAAAATGTGGAAAAAAATGAAGGGGTGTGAATACTTTCGTAAGGCACTGTACACACTACATTTGTAGCTAGTATCTTCACGCAAATAAGTGATAGATGGAAATTATTTGTCAAATACCTGAGCTCTGTGTTGGGTTTTTCGCCTCTTTTTGAATTGCGTGACAGCTTTAGATTGCAACCTGGGTAAGGAAATTCCAACATCTCCATCTGAGCACTGTAGATTCTGAGAGGTCTAAGTTGATTTCGAAGTTTTAGGAGATGACCTGCAACACATTTGTTGAAGTGCAGTAATGTTGATAATGTGATGCTATTTAAATCTGAATTGTGTAACCGCTGCTTTACTAGTGGCACATAACTAAATGTCATACTGAAGATAATCACTGGCTATATAGAAAAGCATAATAGATACTAGGGGTGTAAATCGGATGGTTCGTCATGATACGATACGATATCGATTCTCATACCCAGAGATACGATATTTGCCGGTACCTCAAAAAATTCTACGATACGATTACGATTCGATACAGTACAGGAGTATATTGATCGATATATCGATATTATGATATTATATACCTATTTTAAACAACCATCTACATTTTTATTAACTCACAAATGCAACCAAAATATATAACACAAGTTCAATAAACAGTGCTTTTCAGGTTTTTCAGCTCAGTGTAAAAGAAATTTTCAGGTATTCTACAGAAATGTAATAATCAAATGTAAAATAACTGCATAGTCTTCACTGTATGAATTAAATATAGATGAATCATTTTTGATGTTACAAAGGTTATTTAGTCAGGAGCAGTGAGCACTTGTATTTTTCTTTGACAGCATTAGATTTATAATTAGTCTGCTTTCACTTTAAGAACGAAAGCACGGATTTACTATACTGATACACGTGTTTTCTTTCTCAACTGTTTATGTTAAGACATATGCCTAACTGACTGTGTTTACTTGGATATTTGCCAAAATGCGCATTTTGATATAATTTTGTCTGTATTTATTCATCCATGCACAAAAAAGCAGAAGAGAGCTCAATTTAGTATTCGTGCAGTGTAGACGCGGCTGTTTGTGTGCGTGCGCAGAAAACTTTTCACACAGTGCTCGACTGTTCAGGTTAATACTGTTCAAAATACTGTTCAAAATAAAGGTACCTATATATACTACGGATATCAATAGGTTACACGTGGCATTGATGCATCGTATCATCAGACATCGTATCGATGTATCGATTCATATCGATGAATCGTTACACCCCTAATAGATACTACCATAGTCTTACTAATTCTGCAATATTTACTGTGCATACTAAATGTAAAATTCCTCATGTATTGAATATCTGAATAATCTACTACTTTTGCCAAAAAAATTACCTGCTACAACATCAACAGACTTATTTGAAGGCCCACAGTAAAGAACAGCTCTCTTCTTCTGGGAATTCGAGGCAGGAAGTTTTTGAATATTCTTGAACATCCAGTACACAATATGGACACCAACAACAGTTTTTCCTGTGCCTGTGAAAATGCACAACACTCATTTAAAATGAAAGGACTGAAAATCAAGCGCAGTGGCCTTATTGATACCAAGTCTGAAAATATCTCTCACCTGGTGGGCCTTGGATAAGAGTGAACTTGTTGGCCAGTGCCTCTCTTATAGCTTTACGCTGACTGTTGTTTAGATGGGAAAACCCAGAAGGGAGATAATTTTCAATCTCAAACCTGTCTGGCATCTCCTTCGAAATTTTAGGTCCTTTGAGGAGATTTAGTATAGATTTAGTTAAACTACATTTGAAGAGATTATTTTGAAAAACATGGCTAGGAAATCACTAGTGCTGACAGTAGAATCTAAAAATACAGATTTGCAAGATGTTATAAAGAGGCGGTCAGTCTTTAGTACCTCCTTCAGAGTTGATTCTTCCACCAATGGCAATAGTTTTTACAAGCTGGTTCGCTTTGGTGAGACTACTAATTGCATTTTCTTTACGCCTGCAAAAGAAATAAAACAAACTCATACTTAATAAAGAATACATACTTACACATTTAGTGTACTATAGTATCTATAATTTATAGTCTTACGCATCTGGCAGAAGCTTTGGAATCAGCTCCAGAGTAAATCTTGTACTCTCACCAAATATTGCATTTGGAATCTTTGTCATGGGCATGTGGTTAATCTGAAAATCAATTTGCAAATTCTTTTGTTCTTTGGCTCCTGTTTCTTCAACTTTTTTTATTATGCCATGGGCCACCCAAGTGATAGAAGGAATATCCATGAGAGCTGTGCACTGAGAGGGACTACTCTGACTTTGGTGAATCTTAGTTCGAATGCAGATGACACTGTTCTTAAGGTCACATTCAATGGACCACTGAGATTTTTTGTCAAGTGGGAGGAGAAAAAAACCTTGAAGCTTCTTTTCACGAGAGTTTAGCCATTTCAAGGCTGCATCTTCAATAAGAATGCTCTCATTTTCAGCAACAGCATTGGAGGCTGACTCCATTTCACACAAAGGTTTCCATATTGCCTGATAATCCATGTATGTCTTGTATGAATTCCTTGATGAGTGAAATGCATATTTTGAAAAACACTTGATTGGATCTTTCACATGCTCCAAACAAATCTCAAATTTTGGATGCACAACAAACAGCTGAATTGCTGGCGTCATTAGTCCTCGTGCCGTGGCTGCACCTAGCTGTACTTCGACCGCCTCACCTGGCTTTATTCTCATCGACAGTTCGGCATAATGCTCAGCATGCATGGGATCAGATTTTTCTGAGCTTTTAGCATTTCTCAGTCTTTCATCGAATTGTCTTGCATGGATTCTTGAGCTGACCTCAAGCTCCTCAATCAGGGGAAACAATCTGTCCCAATTCTCTTCTCTAAGAGAAGCTGCTAGGCATTTCCAGGTCTTTGTAGAGACATAGGCCATGACTGAGTTTGGAGTTTGCTTTTTCACTTCAGCAAGGATGTGAGGATTGGAGAATGAATATATCCTTCGCACCCATTTCAAGATCATGCAGTTGTTGGTTTCATCAAACTGTGGTTGATCTCCCAACTGAAGATCCCTGTACATAATGTCTACGTTTTCTGATATAGAGGCTCTGTTAAGTGGGAAGGATAATCTGAAGTTTGTCCCTGATGAACTGAGTTCTGCAATGTAGGCCACCTTCCTTTCACTTTGGGTCGACAGTTGTAATGCAAAACGTAGAGCATTAGATTTCCTCTCATATGCTGACTGTTGGTCGTTTTTCCTTGAAAATTCCATACAAGACAGGTCAATGTCATGAGCTGTGTACCTAACATTTGTCTTATCATTTACAGAATGAAGAAGGCGCTGCACAATGACATCCATGTATCGGCGGATTGGAGATGAGGCCCATGTGTAGCTGTCAAGATCTAAATCATAGTGCCCAATTCTTGAGACATGTGTTGAGTTTGAGCGCAGGACGCATGCTTTGTGAAACAGTCTCCTAAATGCAATAGCGAAAGGGAGAAGTTGGGGGTGAATCTCATCAGTTGCAATAAAGTCAATTATTTTGTAGATATTTTTCTGCTCTACTGCTATCTTCAAGCATCTCAAAACAGATTTTAATATGGGGAAGGTTTCAGAATCAGAAATTCCAGCCTGAGGGTTTGGCATGGCTCTGCTGTGGATCAAACCTTGGTTATTCAGTTCATGAGACGCATGTTCACACTCATGAACTTGACTTGAGAAGTGAACAGAAAGTGGAATCAAGGAGGCATTTTTGTCAAAAAGGTCAGTAAGCTTTTCACTTTTTGGCCTGTCCTGGCATCTCAGTGGAGTTATGCTCCTTGTTGTTTCATCAAACAGAAGACGTTCAGCAACCATGTGGTTAAACATGATCATCAGCTCTTCCACCATCTGGTGAGACTGTCTTCTTCCCAGAGTCACGTCTTCATCTGGCTGTTTGTAGCACCAGTCTTCCTGTCTCCTCAATCTCCTGTGGACCTCAGCAAAGGTCCATGCTTTCACAAGGCAGATTTCAAGCTGGTCAGAATGCTGATGATTTTCAATGATGTCCTCAGCTTCATCATAGGAAAATTTCTTCTTTGAGCGTATGACAGACTTCCAAAATGATCTTTCCTTTATGCAGTTTGTCTCAGTATCTACTTGAATTATCAAGGAGATTGCTCGTCTATCATGGTTAGGGATTAAACTGAAGAAATTGGTACTCAGTTCTTTTGGGAACATGTGTATTGGGTCCTTCCCACTGGGATAGAATGTAGTACACTGCTGTCTCGCATATTTGTCCAGTTCACTGTCTTTAGCCACAAAACTTGCAACATCAGAAATGTGAACTCCTATTTCATAGCACTCACCTAAATCCCGTACACTGATTGCATCATCGAGGTCTTGTGAATCAGCAGGATCAATGGTGAATGTTGGGAGCATGCGAAAATCTCTTCGTCCCTTATCAAACAAACTGAGACCTTGAAAGTCTCGCATCTGACTTCTCAAAGATAAAGAAAGTGTTCTCCTCAACTGATACTCTATGTTGAGTATATTCAGTCCACTATCTAAAGTTGTCATTTTTGGAAACACTTCCACAACTGTCCCCAAGGGGAAACTGCCAGTCTTTCTCCACCTAAGGACTTTGACAATAAAGAGATATTTTCCACGTGCTTCTTCATTTATTTTGATGAAACGCTTTATTCTGTGGTTCTCTGGATTTCTTACAGCAATGTGGTCTGGTTTGTCCTTTGAAAATGGTGTGAAGATTTTGGTGATGCATTTGTTGATAGGTGTCATTACCTGATTGTCATAACTTTCAATGGTGCAGACAAATTCTTTGACAGCATCTGCACTTTCAAGGACATTGATTACTTTTCCCATAGGAGGATCTAATTTCTCATTCAGGATCTCGACCATTACCTTGTCTCCAGGGAATGCCTGTCCGATATTCTTTCTACCCTTGATATGAATTCTCAGAGTGGGCTCGTCAAGTGGTCTAGCATAAGCTCGATAAAAACACTCTGTGTCCAGCTCACAGCGTTTATGTGTTGAAGAGTCAGTCAACAACTGTTCTTCATCTACTTCTGTAATTTGGTTGTTCACACTATTGACAAATTGCTCATGTTGAAAAACTGGAAACAAGCCTTCCTCTGTCAATGAAACGTTTATGTCTTTGCTCTCATCAAGAAGCTCTTGAAGTATTGTGTCTTCTGTGTCTGGTATTTCAGATGTAGTTGATACACTATCGCTGCTGTCTTCATCCTCACTTCTGCAGAGCTCAGATATCTCAAGGAGATCTTGTTTCAAAGAATCCAAGGTAAAGTCATGGGCACTTCCCTTGTTGATGCAATCCTCTATGTACGATCTCCATAGTCTCCAGCACATACCAAACTGTTGGCAAGAAAGGGCAGCTGCATCTCCAACAACAAATATTTGGGATTGGGCTCTTGTCATAATGGTGTTTAGCACTCGTGTGTCATTGAAAAACTCAAGACAGGTCCGGTCTGTCTCCAGTAGGCTGTCCTTGGTGTGCACAGTGGAAATCACGATTGCTCTGAACTGTTTTCCTGCAAAATATGGGATAAGGCAGTATGCTCTGTAAATCACATGCATTAATACTAGTGTGTTTGAACATAATCATGGCATAGTATTATATTTGAGTGATGAATCATCTTTACCTTGCACATTTTCTGCATTCTCCACAGTGAAACGGGGCAGTCTAAGCTGACGCAGTCTTTGCCTGATTTCCAACACCTGAAACACAAAAGAGGCAAAAGCATCCAGTATAAACACTGACTTAAGTTTGACACAATAGCAGAATGCCATTAATTAAAGCATGAGTTGGTATCTTGCAATAGATTTGATACCTGTCTGCCTTGAGAAAGGACACAGATTGATTCTGGATCTGCATCACCCCACTCTTGAGGCCATTCCTCCATTATTCCTTGCACAATGTCAACAACACTTCGAATTTGTTCCGCATTGAACCAGGACATGCTTGTTGGGTCCAAACAGCATTCTCCTCTCACGTGATGGAACTGCAAGGCATGCTGGTGTGGATGAGGAGGCACATCTCCTCTAGCCTTAATCACATCACTCTTTCCCACATAAAAATGTGTTGATACAAAATCCACAATGTCCTTTGTGGAACGGTAGTTTTCAGTGAAAATGATCCGGCTTTGTTTGGCAACAACACTGTTTTCAGCTTGGTAGTAATAGAAGAGGCGATTGAGCAGGGTATGTTCTGAGCATTTGTCTTGTCTCACAGAAAAGAGCTTGGGTCCCATCTGCATGTGATCTCCTGCTAAAACAACACGTGTATTTTTGCTTGCTAAGCCCAGTGCCATAAGAGCCTCACACTCCAACATCTGCGAAGCTTCATCAATCAGAATGTGGCTGAAGTAGTTTTCAGGGAGCTTCATGTCATGGAAGAAACGAGCCAGAGCAGTTGTTGTTATGATGATTTTTGTGGAATCTAAAACAGCTTTATCAGGAAACTCAAAATGACTGCCGTCTCTGGATAAATAGCAGTATTGTAGAGTGATGGTATCAGTGGATCTGGGATTGCTTTCCTTTGCCTTGATTCTCAAAGGTCTGGCTTCACGATGAACAGTTGCATATTCATGAAAGTGACCTTTTACGTAAAGATCAGCAGAACTGTATCAAGAAAAAAGAGAAATAATTGTTTACAATGACTGCATTAAACAATTAAAATGGCAGAAACACTCGTTCCAAAATGATGCTGCCTTCAAGGTATTAATTTTATCGGTTTATGCATTCGCTGGGAATCAATACCATGACCTTGCCTTTACTTGCACCTTGCTCTACTGTTTGAGCCAGAAGAATGCAATTTAAAAAATGTATATAAAAAGGCCATTTCCCTGTTGAAAAAACTGTGTTGTGTTTTTGATGTTGGTGTGCCAGTGTCGCCACAAGACTTTTTAACTGTGCTAAGCCAGAAACAAACAAGCATTAATCAGCATGGAAATTCATGTTATTTTGAGCTAGAAGTTTCAGAAGAATGACCTACTCCTGTGGAGTAATACTTTGAAGTGCCACTGAATTCTCTCTTCGCTAGGAGTTTGATTGACAGGCGATCTGACCCGTCATAATGCCAAATCCACCATTATGTTCGACAAACAAACCAGACATTATATTAATGTAGGTGGCTGTTCATGTTTATTTCATGCTATAATTAGTAGTAAAGTGTGCTTGGCACTTGAACACTGCAGTGGTCTGTCACAACACATTAAAGTGCAGCAAAATGGTATTGTTTGAATTTCTTAAAAAATGACAAAATTTGAATGCTGAGACTTGGCTAAAACCAAAAGTAACCTGCTCTCAGAGGTTGTGTTAGACTTTGTTAACATTGTCCGTCATGTTGACAGACAGGGTCATAAAAATTCCATTATTATTTATTATTACCCGTCATTTTAATTTTCATATTTTAATTATAATAACACATTTAACTGCTTCTATTTTTGTTCATGTTTTCATTTTTAATTGGGAACCTACAGGACGAGCATATAGGCTTATGCATTTATTTATTTATGATGAGAACAGATGAACAGAGACTGTGTGTCACTTTTCATGTTCAACACCACATCCCGCAGTGGCAGCGGAGGCCACTAAAGACAACAAAATATGCTTGGGCTAGGTAAAAAACAACAACCTGATTTCTCGATTTTAATAGATTTATTTTTATGAACCAGTATTGAGTCTTAAATCCCAATTGTTACTTTTGATATGAAACAAAGTCTCAGATTTCAAATTCTGTCCATTTTATTAGGAAATTCAAGCAATAAATACCATTTCGGTGCTCTTCTATGTCGCGTGATAGATTCCTGTAGACACCTCAGATCAAGCGAAGCGGCAGCGCACGTGAACTGATCATCTCTTGCGCTTTAGTGGGTACTAGCCTGCGCGTAATCAAAGGCATAGCAAAAGACTTGTGACAGTTTTATTTTTGTTCTGGAGACTGATGATCCCGCGCTCTGCTGCCACACTGGACAGGGGTGGGAATTGCAGTTATATATTACAATAGATCACCCTCAGTGTAATCTGTCAAAGTGACGGACGGCCTTCAGATTTTTCCGTCACTGCCAGAAAAATTCCATAAATGACAAAAAATTTTTGGTTAACGCGACCTCTGCCTGCTCTGTCTTGTTTTTCAGCACGTTGTCAGTTGTTCACTGCATAAGAACATGATGTGTGGCGTGAGAGTGCCATGGCTAATTGGAGGTAGTAACAGTAACTAAGGGGAGTCAGTAACTTTGAAAGGTCAATTGTGATGCCTTACCTGTTTGTGTGTGTGCAAATCAGGATTTTGTTCTGTGGTTGCTGCACAAGAGCCTGGGTCATCTTTGCAAGGGTTCGAGTTTTCCCTGTTCCAAAAGGTCCATAAACCAACAAAGGTGGGATGCTGCTTCTGTTGTCTGTTACACCCAGAACAAAGTTCATAGCTGCTTGCTGCTTCTCATTTAACTCTTCTGTATCTGACTGAGAAGAAATACAGAAGTTGCTGTTTTTCAGGTCAGGCAAGACTTTGTCTAAGTTGGGAAGGTCATCAATGGCTTTGTGCATCTTGCAGAACCAGAGACGATTTAGTTGGAACTGGACTTCCATCTCACACTGCTGTCCATTCTGCAGGTTCAAACGAGTGCAGCATTGTTTGGAAAGCTGCAAAAGTACTTGTGTCTCTGTGGCAGCGTCTTTCAGAAATTCAGCCTCATAAATAGGCCCAAGATAATCATTGTTTTTCACAACACGAACAAGAGATCTGATAGCGTGTCTTTTCACTATGAAGCCTTGAGGAGCATCAGGAGTGAGTGCGTGAGACAGAGCCACAGCAGCAAGAAGTGTCCCGGGATAAGCACATTTCAAACCAAACCTGTCATCAGACAGGCAATTTTGCAACTGCGCAGTCCCTCGTAGATTCAGCCTGAAAATATTTTGGGACAGGCAGGGAACATTAGAATTGTTATCAATTTTCAAGTATTGGACTTACACCTAAGAAATATATATGTATATACCTGGTAAGCAGTTCACCTTCTACTTTTTCCTCCTGATATAAAAAATGGTGCATGTTGTATTTGTAATTGTCATGGTTAATCACACTGTTCATCTGGTCTGTTGTGATGAGCTTGTATCTGTTCAGCAGCTCTTTCTCTGCCTCTTCTCTTTCAAAATAAGGAATGATTTCCACGTTTTCCTCATTCCAGGGCTCAAGATTCCCTTCAGTCTCTTGTTTTTCTAGCAGAATCTCAGGTGCTGGGGTAATGACTGGTGTTCCCTTACACTCATCCTCTCCAACTCTGACCTTGATTTTTTGTCGTAGTACGGGTCTTGTGTTGAAGTCAAACACTACCCACTGCTCATACAAGCCTGGTTGGTCAGATTTGAAGAACACTGGGATTTCATACTCTGCAGAAACAAATTATAATTTAGGTGAAAGTGATTTGTTAGCTTGGCAGTTCAACAATTAATAAGTATTAGTAAAAGCATGTTATAAGATTTCTTTAAGGGTTTGTAAGAAATAGTCAGTCTTCACCTGTTTGGCTCTTTTTATACCAAGCACTAGTGGAATATGTCCGTTCCTCATTGGGGTCTTTGCTGAGGCTGAATTTTGCCCCCAGTTCCCGTCTGAGTAAAGCAATAACTTCTAGAGGTTCCTGGAGGGATTTAAGTCAGTTTGGAAGTGCAGATTAATGTCATTGCAGAGGCTCTCCTACACTACTGACTCACACTTACAGCTGTCTAAAAATGTTACAAAGGTGCTTGGCAGATTACAGACCTCAAAAAACTGGAATATGTATTGTAAATTTATTATACCATAAATACTTGGTAATAAAAACTAGCTAAATTTGAAAAAAAAAAAACTTTTGCAAGGATGGCTTGAATCTTTTTTATGTCACTTAGGGACAAAAGACTAAGAGTAGATGACTTTCATCATTTAACTGATCACTATAAACCACTGCTGAGTGAAACCCTATAAATCTTAAAACTAAGAGCAAATTTAGTAATATTATTAGTAACTGGTACTACAATATCGTAACTAAACCAACTCTACTCGAACGCTTTTTCGTAACTATTTTTACTGTTTTGGAAATTAAAGACAAATGTTTGTGTATGTGTTAAATACAAACCTTAGAAATAATGGTAAAATTCCATGTACACTGTATTCCCTTTTTCCTTACATACACACTGTTTATATCTGGGTCACAGCTGATAGAAACTTTAGGATGGGTGTCGCTGACCTGCAGGAATATTGATTACAGAAGCAATTGTAAAAATCCACAATTATATTTTAAGTTTTGGGTGTAAATATATATAATAAAAAATTGCATGAGTCAATAAAATGTATTATTTGTTAGCATTTATAACACTAGGTCCTAATTAACTGCAAGTAGCAATGCAAAGTGTCAATGGTCAGAGGTATATCTCTCAACATTTGGGATACTGTCTACTCACTAATGACTCACTAATGACATTATACACTGTACATTACTGAATGTCACACTTACAATCATTTTCTTGTCATTGCTGTGTCTGTATTCCTCCAAAAGCTTGTCCTGATAGGACAGTAGACCCATCTCGGCTGCATCTGTGGCCCTTTTTCGTGAAGCCTTGATTCTTTTCTCCCATTCACGAAGTTCCTCTTGACTGTGTGCCTTTGTGCAGTTATCACCATACTCACATATCAGGGATCTATGGGAGAACGTTTTATAGGCTGCTTTAACTTACTTTGATACAAGCAAACATCTAATGCCATGTCACACTTCATATAAATACCTTCCACACAATTTCAGGTCCTTGTGTGTTGGTGGTGGATCACGGTATTTCCAAGTCCGAGAGGTGTCTTCAAAGATCAGTCTCCTGTGCTTCACAGTGAAACAGTGGTTCATCAGTTCCTCAGCTGTCGGGGAGTGGACCTGGCAGAATGTGCAGTCAAACTGTCCTCCTTTCTTTTGAGACTTTGACTGTAGTGTCCTTTGGTTTTGTTTTATCATATTCACAATCTGAGGAATTGTCAGTTGTTCATGCTTCATGGTGTTCCATAGCGCTGCTTCTTCTGAGCTCCTAGCAAAGGTACATCTACTTCCATGCCTCTTGCATCCAGTTTCTTTAGTGTAGTACCAACAAACAACATACTTGCGAGGTCTGGGACGGCCTGGCCGGGGGGCAACAGGCCTCCACACTGAATTTTTACGTTTCCACCTGATCAGCAGGATGTCTTCTGAACAGTCATGGATGACCTGGTTAAGTGAGTACGAAATCTCATTGTGTTTTTTACTGCATTTGTTACATCTGACACAGACTGAACCTCTTTTTTAACGTTTGAAGAGCATAATGATTTCCTGCAAGATCCATGATTTAGAAGAGATAAAATTCCTGTGAAAAGAAATAATTTGCAATTAGATTAAAATTTCACAATGTCCATTTACAACTTTATTTTTCTGTTATTGTTTTTAAGCAGTTATATTTTAATTATGCATTCTAATTTTGATTCAAATTTTCAGCCTTCAGACTTAATGAACATTAGCTGTAAGGAACATATCTTTACATACAGTAATTCATGTTTTTATAAAAGGCACGGTAATTAAAAATTATTAGGCTGCCAACAAAACTTTTACATTTAGATAAATTTAAATGCTAAAAAATACTAAATGCTAAAATTTAAATGCTTGAAACCTGCAGTGCTCATGTTTATTCAATGAAGGCATAGCCTTTTGGAAAATCTATTTTTGGTGGTCTGGTCAGTTTGGTCAGCATAAATAAATAAATGTAGGAAACACATCCCACAGCACAAAAACCTGAGCCCAACTTCAGTCTACTCATCACTTTCACTTTAACTTTAACTGCGTTTGTAGTCGGCACCACTAGCCAGACTGATGAACAAACTAGGGATGTGCGGGTCTAGTCGACTAAACTGTACAAGCTCCTGCTAGTCGACACTGAAAACAATAGTGAAAAAAACCATGATGATTTTATCATTCAAATTACCATCATTTTAACGTTACAATAAAGTTAAAATACAACTTTTGAAAAAGAATAAATATCAAAATATTTAAATATCATATATTTATAAATAAATAAATATAAATATTTTTAAAAGCGTATCTGGACGGAAACTAAATTTTTACCTCAGACCTAGTTGGATACAAAACTTCCGTTTAAACGACAGTCAAATTAGTCGTAGCGCACTTCCCTAAAGCAAACACAGATCGGAAGTTAACTTTGGGCCAGGTACGTGTGCCCAATGAAACTGTCTATAACAATAACTTCATGTCACCTTCTTTTAAGGAACAGTTCACCCAAATGAGATTATGTAATGATTTATTCACTCGGTACGTGCTGGGTATGACTTTCTTTCATCTGTGTAACACAAAAGGGTATGTTATCAGAAATAGAGACTTAGTCCATATTCGTCTTTTACTGCATGGAAAAAATAAGCCTTTAAAGTAAATGTTGACTGAAGCTACAAGCTTTTGAGTTACACAGATAACAATTTAATGATCTTTTTTTGCAAAGCTTCATGAATTATTTTCCACTAAATAATGTACTGTACACAAATGAATCAGACAACATGAATTAGTAATGCATAGCATCATCTTACTTTCATATTTTCATTCCCGTCCCAGTAGTTTTCTGATATTTCATGGTCTTCCTTTAACACTGGATGTTTCAGTCGCTCTCAGTATCATGTGCGTCTAGAGGTGTTTAAGCAATATGATAAGCCACTCCCTTCCTAAAATTAAAGAATAACTTCCATTTCCTGGTTAGTGTGCTTGTACTGAACAGTGTAAACAGTTTCAGCTTTCAGTTTCAATACTGATGAAAACCACAGGAAGCAAACAGACAGAGCTTAGGCCCATACTTACAAATTGACAAACAACTCTTAATGTAAGTTGTTTCCTATTAGACTTTTTAAAAGGACACTCAAGAGATAGAAAACTAGGACATTACCACAGTTTACTATTATACTTAGTATTAATCCTTACAACCAAATTTAATTTTGTTTTAATTAAAAAACTTCCCCTGCACAGTAGTACTATTTTGGCTGGTAAATTTGGTAAAAAGTAAAACTAAAACACTAGAAAATACAAATATGCTGAGCATTGCATACAAAAACAAATAAGGCTTGAGGTAATTGCACATGATTTTATCTGTGGAAACTGAACATGCCTGAGATGACCACAGACTGGAATGGTACACAAACGATTAAACAAATCAGGTGAATTAAAGTGCTTTAATGGTACCTTGACTGACATTATGTCTATTTGAAGTGTTAATATTATTCATCTGTACCGCCTGACTGCTCTCTTTCAGTGCCATTATATTTAAAGTCTGACACAAACAAAACAGTTTTACATCATGGTTGCATGTCCCATTGTCCCCCATTCTTCTCTCTCTGACTTTAGGACCCAGGAATATCATAATTGTGTGTACTTTTAGATGTGTTTTCAGATCTGCCAACCTACAGGAACCCAGGAAATACACACACACACACACACACACACACACACACACACACACACACACACACACACACACACACACAAACAAACAAAACAAATGTTTTTGCTGCAGTGTGTCCTTAGCTTGGCAAACAAAAGCAGCAGTGTCTGAACAAACACAACAGCTTAAGTTTCATTTAACTGTAATTTCTGTCACACTTTGGCCAGAGTTTGCCGTAGACACACAATGATTAATCTATTTTACTGAGCTTTTATGATTGTTTTAATAGTAATTGAGAGCCTTAGGCCTATATTCAGAAACTACTGGATCTACTGGGTGACACACACACACACACACACACACACACACACACACACATACATTTACACACTCCTTCACAGATACTCAGGAGATACTAAATTGCTTTTGAGGGTGATAACAACAATTAATGTTAATCTAAAGAAATCCTGATGTGTTGCAAACATAACTAATCTGTTGGATGCATTCTTAGTTTCCCTCAGTTGCATAAAAATGACAGAGCCACATTGTAAACTTGTTATACTTTAATCTTATTTTAAATGGTTTTCAGTAATTAGTTAGCAGCATATAGCTTAGACATTTCTCTTTCAGGTCACTGAAAATCTAACCAACAAACCTGAGTCTGTGACTGTGATTCATCTAATTCATTTAAACTACCAATGTGAATGAATGATATCAGTGCAGTGTATAAGTGGATACAGAGTCATGTTTTTCTTAGTTTTATGAGATTCAGACCTACTTAACAACCAAGACCAGACTAAATGAACAGACCATGCCATTGCTGGTTACACATACGGTATGTTTGTGTCCAGCTCCAGCTGCAACAACAATCATCTTAATTAGTTCATGTCACTACCTTACTAGCAATGCCAATCTAAAACAAGTACATCTTGGAGTTGAAGATGGTCTGTTTTTTTTTTTTTTTTCTTTTTTTAAATTTCATGGCCAAAAGTATGTGGACACCTCTTACTAATAAATGCATTTGACTTGTCAAATAATTACAAATCTTAGTGTTACTCCATACAATGACATTCTTGAGAAATGTTCATCAGCTTTAATCAAAGTTTCAGCAAAAGAAATTCCTTGTGCACAAAGCAGGTGATTACGATTTTGCCAAGTAGGCAATGTTCCTGGATCAACATCAGCCAATCAGACTTTAGAAATAGGTAAAAGGTTTGTTTGTTTAGGGTTTGGCTCAGGACTGGAGCTAGAACCAACATTCTTATCAACTACCCTCAGATTTTAGCCATAATGTTTTGGTAAAGGTTGGGCTTAGGGATAAGGAGAGGACTTCTTGTTTTAGGATCAACAGAAGATGTCGATTTAGGAACATCACACAAGTCCATTAAGAAATGTGAAAGATCTTGACTGGTTTGCACAAATTCCAGACCTGAATACCTTTGAGAAGAACAGGACCACTGACTCCCAGAAGAACTGCAGGTGCCTATGTGCCAGCTGCCTATTGCCCATTATTCTGAATGAAACATGCATTTGGTTGTACTTTATGTGGGGTGCTGTTATATGCTCCGATGTTTATTGATAAGGAAAACTGATAAGGTGAGTCTGATATGACCTCTTAAGAGGTGTGGCCAGAGAATGAGATATTCTCCAAATGCAGTCATGATTGGACGTCTCAAAGCTCTGGCGTCAAAGAGTGTCCTCAGCCAGAGAGCTCAGCGTGAAGTTCCTTACACAGAAAAGAGAGACAGGGTAATAAAAGTTCAACAACTAACAACTGTTCTGTAGTAACCAGGAAGGAAAAAGAACTAGGCCCAGAGTAGACGTCTTACATCAGCGTGTTCTGAATTCGTACATGCTCATACCGGTAATCTTCATTCTGCGTTTACACACAGCATCATTCCAGCTATTTACTACAACTTCTCATACCTGTAAATTGCCGGAATGAATTTACCGGTGTTTTTGAAAAGGTCCTGTTCACACATGATCTCTTTACAGCAATTTGCCGGTAATTTTCCAGTAAAGTCTGTATGTGTGAAAGGGGCTATTGAAATCAATAAATGCCAAATGCTATTTTATAATAAAATCTCATTTAAATAAATCAGGCACATCAAGGTCAGCTCAGTAGAGCCGTTTGTGTCCTACAGCACTACGGACTACAGTTAACTGTTGCTATGTTCTTACGTGCAGTGAAGAGAGCAGAAAGCGGCGTGCAGACAGATGAAACTTTCAGTGAGTGAAAAAAAAGTCCATGGGTCCTTAAAAAGTCCTATAAAGTCTTAAAAAGTTATAGCACTTGCATATCATTGCTCTTTTGGATAAAAGCATCTGCTAAATGACTAAATGTAAATGTAAAGTGGGGGTCACACTCCCGCAAAACCACAGCTCTCTTCAGAGTCTTTCCCAAACCAGCCTGGCATCTCTCTCCCCTTACTAACACCCCTCTCTTTGGGTGTTTTCTTACATATAAAAGAAATAGACCTACATTGGCCCCAAAAAGCATTTAGACACTAATGTCACACTTTTAAAAAAGTTTGAGTGTCTTTACATTAGATACAAAGCAAAAAGCAAACACAAGCAAAACATTCAGTGGATGTGTGTTGGGTTTGAAATGCTAGATGTAGTGCTGAAGATGAAGACGGTCAGAGTATTTAAAAAATGTATTTAGTTGCCACTTGTAGTACGCTTGATTGTACTAGTGTATGAAAGATGGGTTCAAGTGTACTACAAGTGGCAACTAAATACATTTTTAAATACAAAGATAGTATGTTAAAAGTGCATTTTAGTTCATATTCATGGTGTCTCAAAATAGCACAGTTGAGTACACTTAGATGACCTTGTTGACCTTAAGAAATACTAAAGGGTCATTTTTAGTATATTAAGTACAAAGTTAGTGCGTGAAAATATAGCATTTTAAGTACATTATGGAAGTGTACTTGTTTTTCACCTGGGAGAGAAAAGCATTTGAGACACGCAGATACAGATCTAATCAATCACAATTTTATTTGTGACTGGTGTCCAAATACATTCTGCAGCTCCTGTATCAACTGCTGTGCAAATTATGTAAAGACACAGTAAGCATAAATTATGAAATATATTACATTCACAGGTACATCTTTATACATGTAAACAAATAAATACAGAACATTCAGGTTTTTGCATTACAATTATACACTCATAGACACAACAGAAATCATTATAAATACAATTGAATACAAATAATTTAACAACATCTAAAAATATGTCATATATGCTTACTAATTGCAATTTGCCTTAGGATTTGCTTTATATGCTATCACAGCACCTCTAAGTGGTCAAACATTAACATTGTAATAGTCATAGTCTAGTGGTGCTGTCCTGGTAAAATTGATTTAAAGATTGAGGTAAATAAAAATGTCCTTCAATTCTATATTTCGTAATTACATGGACAGAAATGTGACATTTTTTGCATTTATATATACAAAATTAAGATTTGTCGTAACAAACCTAATGCAAAAATATTTTTCTTTATTAATTTATGGCTGAGTAATGCAAACTACACAAGAAGGCTGAAATTAAAATAGATAAATACTATATAATTTCCAAGACTAAAACAGACTTAAAAAATTAAAGATATTTAATATTTAATTAAAAGTTAAGATATACTAAAGTGCCATTCAAGAGCAGTTACTTTATGATATATATTTATAGAACAAATATCCAACAGATCTGACGATGCAATGTTCCCTGATGTCCATTTTTTTTTTTAAATTCACAAAGTAATGTATAAATGAGTGAATGTAGAGTATATAAGTGCACATTTAACAGCTATAAATCAAATGCAGCTACAAAAATAAAACTGCATGAAGCACATCATCTTCTAGCAGTTCTCAGCAGACTTCTAGTGGGTTTTTGAACCTGGATGTGCCGGGCGGGATTCACTACACATCCTTTCTCCTTATAATGATCCAGAAGTCTTCTCCACAACACACTGCAGCGCAGCAAGTTCTCATTACCTGTCAAAATAGCAGAATTATAGCACTGTAATCCAAGCATCAAATATAAAACTTCATAATAAATTATATAATGTAGATGTCACAAATTCAGCCTCTGTGGCTCCCTCCAATCACCACCAGAGGGAACTATCACCAGAGTATTAACTGGTTCATTAAGACTTCATTTCCCACGTACCCCGTGCCAGAGACTGATCACCTGCACAGGTGTTCCTCATTGCTTGGTCTATTTAAACTGTGCTGCCCTTGCTCTCTTTGCGAAGTCTTGTTTTGCTATGCAGTCATTTCTGAGTGTTTGCTTACCTGTTGATGACCTGGATTGTTTACCCATTTCTGAAGTATTGCTGCCTGCCTCTTCTGACCCTGCCTGCCTTGCTGAGTATCTCTATTGTCTGTCTGCCGCCTGCCTCGACCCTCAGCACGAACTCTGTTTATGATTCGGCCCAGCCTCCGTTATATCTGACGCCAGTTACTGATTTATGCCTGTCTGACTTCTCTTGTGTTTCAATAAAACTGCACATGGATCCTAACGCCACTGCCTCCTCATTACAGTAGACATATTAAAAGGAAATTTAGTTTTATTTTAATAGCATTTGAGATTAACTGTCACTAACATAAACTGTACGCACACACAAAAAGATAAATGATATCATATTAGGCTTATAGGACCCAATAATACTTTAAATGCTTAAGAGAGAAATGTGATGTGTGCATTATTCAAATAACTTGCAGGTGTTTACGGATCAAATCATTCACATATTATTGACTCCCACAAGCCTAGACTGTTTGTTCATCAGATTCAGAGCAGATGGTGTAACTAACCAATGATGCACAGGCCTTCTTGAGCCCTGGTGATGCCCACGTTAACTTGGTGTGGGTCCATGATGAATCCAAGTTGATTTGTAGTCCAGGATTTGGTTGGTTGTGTTTCTATTTCAGATTCTGGACAAGAGCGCACAGTTGACATGATGACATATTTCCATTCACTTCCTGTGGCCAAAGAGAAAAGATCAATAATTCAGAAACAATATCTACATGCCATTGTCAAAACATGCAACCAACAATTTTTCAAGTAGGCTATGTATCTGCCTTAAAAACAACAAAAGAATAAAAAATCCTTAATTTGATTTATTTTTATAAAGACAGCAAAATATTGTAATATTTTGTCAAGGTTCAGTGTTAAAAGTTTTAGTAATATATGATTATTGTGTCACTTGTAAAATGGCATTTGTTAAAATTGTTATTACCTTGACTTTTCATGATGGTGTTGACTGTGATGTCACTCATACCCTTATCGAGCAGGGAATCCTTAATATTTGACACTTGAGCATTATATGGTGTGAGAATGGCAATGTCCTTGGTCTTTATCCCAGCCTCAGTCAAAAGAATGGCGATCCGCACCTGTAGGAAGATTATCATAATTTGAAATAAATTGATATATAATTTTATAATATTTTGAATTTACAACAATAAAGTCTTTGTGGCAAAATTGGGTGGGGCATTTATAATTTCTTTATTTATATATGTATATGTACCTAAGGCTTTTGACACATCTTCATGTACTGTATTCATGTAAGAATCTTGGTAATTAATATAATTTTTTACATGAAAAAAGGTACTTTTATTATACCTCCAGTAGTTTGAAATTTGAATGTTATGAAAAGGAGCGCGCCTCTGCGAGGAGTCGTTATGTAAATTAACCGCCAGTTTTGCCGAACTACAGCATCGACTGAGGAGAAGCTGGGAGAAGAGCGTATATCTAACGCTCTCTGCATCATTCAGAGTTATTAGGTAAGTAAGTTTATTAATATCTGTGTTTTGGGAAAATAACTAAATTTACACAGTATTTGTCCATTATTTAGAAACGGCTGTCATGTTTTAAGTTTTTACAGATGTGTTAAAGATGGACAAAACCATGCCAGGTTAGATTTTAAGATTAGTCTAGATAAAGTCTAATGTACAATATACTCATAATTTAATCTACTACACTTCTCTCTTACCGCTTCTTCTGCCTCTTCCAAATTTGCTTTTGAATTTTCATTCCCCCGTTCAGTCGAGACCACCAGACTTTTCTCCTTTCCTTCAACATGACCAAAAACGATGCATGTTTTCCTTGATTTAGTAAGGAAGAGACTTGGTTTGGGTGATGTTTTAGTTTTTAACTTTCCTTCATAGAACTCCTCAGATGGAAATTCACAAATGTCTTCTTGCTGAAAGAAACACGATATGCAATGGAGAAATGTTAATTTGAATTAAGTGAAACTACTGAGTTTCAGAAACTAGATCATTGTTAAATATCACTATATTAAAAAAAGTATTATTACAAATATAGTAATAGAGCTATTTATTTTATTGTTTAAATAGCTATTTATTAATTTATTACCATTCTGTACTGAGTGTCAAGCAAGAGTGCTTTCTCCATGTAACGTTCGAAAAGAGATTTGCTCATTCCCAGTCGCTCCACCACATCACAGTGGACTACAGGCTGCAGCTGCATATGATCGCCCAGAAGAACAACCTACAACACGAAATTAGTACAATATCAAGAACCTAGAAGTGGATTTCAAAAGTGTTGCATCTTTGTTCAATGCAATCATAATGAAATAAAAGTGCAGGGTTTGTCTAAAACAAACACTACTTTGGAGTCGTACCTGCTCAGGCTTATGAGCCACTAGTGGAATAAAGGCTTCAGGTTCAGTTGCCATGGCACATTCATCAATGATGATCTGTTTGAAGTCGAGGACTTTAGCTAAAGCAGGGTGTGAGGCTGCTGTGCAAGTGCACAAGATGACATCATGCCGCAGTAATTCATGTTTTCGAGCCTTTTGGAGAACGTCTTTGTAGCTTTAAAAAAAAAATTATTATTATTTTTACTTTAAGCTTTTAATTTCAATAAAATTGTTTCCAAACAATTTCTAACAAACAAGAAACAATAACATAGAATAAAAAAGAGATTTGTAGTTAATGAGCCATACATACAGTTTTTTTTCTTCATTAGTGAATTGATCTCCTCTTCTAATTTTCATATCAAAAGCTAATATTTGTGTGGAATATGGGTTGCTATCCTTTCGAATCAGGTGGTGTAGTGCAATGGAACTAATAATATAACAACAACACACATCTGTTAGTGGAAAGCAAGGTTTAGATTTATAAACATCCATATTACATTGGCAGTTATATCTACAATCAGATAAGTGATAGATGGACAGCATTTGGCATATACCTGAGCTCTGTGTTGGGTTTTTCGCCTCTTTTTGAATTGCGTGACAGCTTCAGATTGCAGCCTGGGTAAGGAAATTCCAACATCTCCGTCTGATCACTGTAGACTCTGAGAGGTCTAAGTTCATTTTGAAGTTTTAGGAGATGACCTGCAACACATTCATATCAAAAGTTTAAGTTGCAGTGATCCTTGGTTATGTTCAAAAATCAATTCTGATTCCAGAATCAGATATTTAAGGTCAGGAATTGGATACTTTTTGTAATTTTGATTCCACCTGTCGAATCCTGTGTGCACATCTTCTCTTTTTTTCCATCTGTGAGGACCCGACCTGGCGATCTGCCAGGACCTTCTTCGCTAATCTAAGTGCTTCAATGTTTGGCTAGACTTATCATCAAAAGCTGTAACAGCTAAGTGTAATATTTGTGATAAGCTAACGGGTTGCAAGAGAGGTGTCACCACCAACATGACAAAACACTGTAATTTAACAGATCATTAAAGATCGCGAACACAATTCAAACACCAACGTGATCTTATTCCTTAATGGCAATGATTCAGCTGTTAAACCTGTGATGTGTGTGATCATAACAGTGATTTAAACACTCAAATCTACGTTCGCTCTGCCACTGATCTAAAGAGAGCAGCCGTCATATAGATTTATGAAACAGCTTCAGAAAAAAGTCTTTTCAACCACCTACAGTGGGGGAAAAAAATTATTTGATCCCCTGCTGATTTTGTACATTTTCCCACTGACAAAGAAATTATCAGTCTATAATTTTAATGGTAGGTTTATTTTAACAGTGAGAGACAGAATAACAAGAAAAAAATCCAGAAAAACGCATTTCAAAAAAGTTATAAATTGATTTGCATTTTAATGAGTCAAATAAGTATTTGATCCCTTCGCAAAACATGACTTAGTACTTGTTGGCAATCACAGAGGTCAGACGTTTCTTGTAGTTGGCCACCAGGTTTGCACACATCTCAGGAGGGATTTTGTCCCACTCCTCTTTGCAGATCCTCTACAAGTTATTAAGGTTTCGAGGCTGACATTTGGCAACTCGAACCTTCAGCTCTCTCCACAGATTTTCTATGGGATTAAAGTCTGGACACTGACTGTAGGCCACTCCAGGACCTTAATGTGCTTCTTCTTGAGCCACTCCTTTGTTGCCTTGGCCGTGTGTTTTGGGTCATTGTCATGCTGGAATACCCATCCACGACCCATTTTCAATGCCCTGACGGTACATGGCCCTGTCCATCGTCCCTTTGATGCGGTGCAGTTGTCCTGAACCCTTAACAGAAAAACAACCCCAAAGCATCATGTTTCCACCTCCGTGTCTGACGGTGGGGATGGTGTTCTTGGGGTCATAGGCAGCATTCCTCCTCCTCCAAACACGGCGAGTTGAGTTGATGCCAAAGAGCTGGATTTTGGTCTCATCTGGGGACCTTGCGGGCGCTGCAGGATTTCAGTCCTAGTGTGTTACCAATTGTTTTCTTGGTGACTATGGTCCCAGCTGCCTTGAGATGATTGACAAGATCCTCCCGTGTAGTTCTGGGCTGATTCCTCACCGTTCTCATGAAACTCCATGAGGTGAGATCTTGCATGGAGCCCCAGTCTGAGGGAGATTGACAGTTATTTTGTGTTTCTTCCATTTGTGAATAATCGCACCAACTGTTGCAGTGTTAACTTCGTCAACGAAGACGACGAGGAAAAATATTCATTAATGAACCTTTTTTCTGTGACTAAGACTAGACGTTGATGAGCTAAAAATAATATCTGATGATAAAAACTATGACTAAATTTATGCCACGTCTTCGTTAACAAGACAAGACGGGACTAGAATGTTATTTGAGGATTACCGGACATTCAAAATACATCCTATAGGCTAAGTTAACTGTCTTGTCTTTCAAAATGTGCGTCCCTGTGATTGGATTACAATCCGATGAGGTGTGTTCGCATATCTAGTCTCAGTATGGCAGCCGCAGTGGACAGATAGGCTACCAAAACGCAAACTAACAATCTGAAACAATGGCCTCAGCACCTGAAGGATTAGGGATAGGGTGACCAGACGTCCCGTTTTTCCCGGGAGTCACAATTTGTTGATGATTAACAAAGTTAGTGAAGGCGGGATAGGTGGAATGGCGCTGATAGAAGCGCTCTCTCGTACGTTCCACTTCTTCAGTTCTCATACAGCGCGCGATCAGTTCTCAGCCCTCAAATACACACACAGCAGTCCAAATGTCTATTGTGTCTATTGGTTATGGCTTAAGTGAGCGTAAACAGGTGGGTGAAAACTGAATGTGTGTCAGTAAGTATTACATGCATCCGTCTTAAATGGACATTAATGTTAACCAACAAAAGATGTTAAATAAATGTATACATGTTAAGTAAACCTACTGTATCTGAAAAATGAGTTTAATTTGTATCTCTACCAAAAAATTCATATTTATTCCAGTTTTTTCCAAATTCAATCCTTGATTCAGATTTCTCATAAGCTTATTGATTTAAAGAGAGAAGAATTAATGACTATTTTTGTTTGAAGACTACATATAAAATGGCTACCAAAATAAATGTTGGTAACTGCAGTTTGACTAAAAGTAGCCTAATGACTAAAAGTTGACAAAAATGTAATGACTTTTTTTGTCGACTAAAACTACACTAAAACTATGAAAGACCCAAATGACTAAAATGTGACTAAGACTAAGCATTTTCGTCTCAAGATTAAGACTAAGACTAAATAAAAAAATGCCTGCCAAAATTAACACTGAACTGTTGACACCTTCTCACCGAGCTGCTTGGCGATGGTCTTGTAGCCCATTCCAGCCTTGTGTAGGTCTACAATCTTGTCCCTGACATCCTTGGACAGCTCTTTGGTCTCGGCCACAGTGGAGAGTCTGGAATCTGATTGATTGATTGCTTCTGTGGACACTCAGGTTGTCTTTTATACAGCTAACAAGCTGAGACTGCCTTTAAGAGAGTGCTCCTAATCTCAGCTCCTTACAAAAGACACCTGGGAGCCAGAAATCTTGCTGATTGATAGGGGATCAAATACTTATTTGACTCATTAAAATGCAAATCAATTCATAACTTTTTTGAAATGTGTTTTTCTGGATTTATGTTGTTGTTATTCTGTCTCTCACGGTTCAAATAAACCTACCATTAAAATTATAGACTGATCATTTCTTTGTCAGTGGGCAAACGTCCAAAATCAGCAGGGGATCAAATAATTTTTTCCCCCCACTGTAATAATGAAACAAGTAAACATTGAGTCTGTCATTTAATCAACATGATTTATGATTTATCCAGAATCATGCAGCTCCATTTTGCACACAAACAGCTCTTAATCGTGTCTAGTTTTTATGTAGCCTGCTGATTTTTGTTCATGGTATTCAGCTGCAACTAAATGTTTTACAAAAAGAAACACAGAATAAGTATATTTGATAACTAAATGTTTGACTTCATTATTTTAACGACAATCTATGTCGCTCTCACAGTACACATCACGTTCTCATGCAGTAAAAAATACACTATGGTGCAAAGAGAAAACTGACAAGACGTCGACAGACAAGACAGAGCAGGTTACTTCTCATATCAAACCAGGTCTCAGCTTTCAAATTGTGTCTTTTTTTTTTTAAGAAATTCAAACAATAAATACTATTTTGTAGCTCTTTAATGTGTCGTGACAAATCACTGTATTGCTTCAGTTCCAGTGACATATGAACCGATCGCATATTGTCTTAAATCACGAAATAAACATGAATGATATTGATAAATCAGAATGATAATGATAAATCAGAATGTATTTTATTTCAACCCAAGGAAAGACATTAAAACACAACATTTTTCAAGATTAAAGGTGGGGTAAGCAATTTCTGGTAGCCAATGTTGACATTTGAAATCACCAGTTAATTATGCTTTAGGACTAGATGAAACAATCCCTTGTTTAACAACCTGAGGTATGAGTGATGACAATGCATCCATCGGAGTAGTTTCCTCGCTGTAATGGTGACTGGTCTGGTTAAGTGGGATGAGAAAGGGGGTTTTAAGCTTCATAGGGGTCATCAGGTGGGCACCCTCCTTCACTGGCGTTTCAATGATAAGCCCACGACACCTCCAGAGGGCTCAACGGCAACACCTGGCGTCCCAGGTGTGCTCCCCTCTGCTTTCACCCTTACGTGCCGCAGATGTTATTAGGGGCCCAGGCGGAATCTCCCCTTTTCACCCATAGCCATTGAATTGCTTCTTCTGCGGCACCTGAGAGGGCTTTGATGGTTTGGCCTCGCACTCCCAATTCCTTAAGCAGCCTGATGGTTGACTTGCCCACGAAACCTCTGCAGCCGACTTCCACTGGGCAAACCTTGGATTTCCATCCGCGTTGCTCAGCCTCAGCTGCCAGCTCAGTGTACCTAAGTTTCTTGCGCTCAAATGCCTCCTCTACAGCAGCCTCCCAGGGAACGGTAAGCTCTATGATGTACACAGTGTGGAGTGAGGAGGACCAGAGCACAAGGTCTGGTCTGAGGTTCGTTATGGCGATTTCTGAAGGGAAGCAGAGTCTTTGGTTCAGATCTGCCGCCAACTTCCAGTCACGAGCCCCTCCGAGCTGGCCGATGTCCGATGGTATATGGCCTTTAGCTTTCTTTACACCTTCTCGGATGATCTCCCTTGCAAATGAAGGATGGACTGATGTAGGAGGCAGGGCATTGATCTTTATCCGTCTGACCTCCAAGGTAGCTGCTAGACATTTCAGGACATGGTTATGCCGCCAGGTATAACGGCCTTGTGACAAGCTTGTCTTGCAGCCAACCAGAATGTGTTTGAGGTTTGCGGGGGATGAACAAAGGGGGCACATCAGGTCTTCACCATACCACTGGTTGAGGTTTGAGGGGGAAGGCAGGACGTCGTACGTAGCACGTAAGATGAAGCTGATGTGAAATGCTTCCATGCCCATCAGCTCCCTCCAAGAGAACTTTCTCCTCTCAACTCCCTCCCATCTCATCCACTGTCCTTGCTTGGCTTGTGAGACAGCCTTTGCACACCTCGTTGCCTGCTCTTGTCGACGCACCTCCTCGCCAACCAGCCGTCGGCACTGAGCTGGAGCTGCCCTATGCCACGATGGTCTGCTCTCTCCAAGGCCGAGGCCTCCTCTTCCCTGTTGCACAATGCCAATGATGTCTCTGTGCCTGAGGTCTGACTTCGCCTGGTGAGTAGCTGCAGTTGGATTCCATTTCCTTCCAGTCACCAGGGTAGGAGCTGTTTGGAAAAAACATGGGTCACGGGACTCTGTTAGTGTCATTTCCAGCCTTACTTTAGAGCATTTAAACTCTTCTGCAAGGCTGGAAATCTCCAGAATGCCTCTACCATACAGCCCGATGTTAGTAAAGCATCTGGGAAGTCCCAGCCACTTTTTGACAAATGAGCTAACCAATCTCTCCAGTTTTTCTACCTTTGAGATTGGGACCTCATAGATGGTAAGAGGCCACATCAGCCTGGGTAGTAGCCCAAACTGAAAGCACCACAGCTTCAGCCTGCCAGGGAGCATGGTCTTGTTGATTCTCTCAAGGCCACACATGGTGTCCTGCCTAAGCTGATCCACTTGCTCTGAGTCCTTGAGGGTGGCATAGTACCAACGTCCAAGACTCTTAACTGGCTTCTCTGCCACTGTTGGTATAGGCTCCTCGCCCACATAAAACCGATGTCCCGACAGCTTCCCCTTGACGATTGAAATACTCCTGGACTTGCTTGGCTTTATTTCCATCCGGGCCCACTGGATGTTCTCCTGTAGCTTATTCAGCAGCCGCCTAGCACAAGCCTTGGTTGTTGTGAGGATGGTCATATCGTCCATGTAAGCTCTGATGGGAGGGAGACGAAGCCCAGATTTGAGCTTCTGTCCTCCTACTACCCACCGAGAGGCACGGATGATGACCTCCATAGCCATCGTAAAATCTAGCAGTGAGATGGTGCATCCTGCCATTATTCCTATTTCTACTCGCTGCCATGCTGTGGTACAATCACCAGTTGTGAAGCATAGCTGTAGGTCTTGAAAATAGGATTTAACGAGGCATGTGATTGCTTCTGGGATGCTGAAATAATGGACTGCAATCCAGAGGAGATTGTGAGGAACTGACCCAAAGGCATTTTCGAGATCCAAGAACACAACATGGAGATCTCTTCCATCCTTTTTGGTGGCTTGGATTTGATTCCATATCATGTTAGTATGCTCTGAGCAACCAGAGAAGCCTGGAATCCCTGCTTTCTGCACCGTGGTATCAATGAAGTGGTTCTTTTCGAGGTAGACTGCCAGCCTGTGAGCCACTACACTGAAGAAGATTTTGCCTTCAACGTTCAGGAGGCTAATTTGGCGGAACTGGCTGATGTCCACAGAGTCCTTTTCCTTAGGGATTAGGATACCTCCTGCCCTCCTCCATGCAGTTGGAATTGCTTGTTTCTGCCACACCACCTTCATCATCCTCCATAGAAAGCGCAATACCTCTGGTGAGTTCTTATAAAGCTGGTATGGGACTCCATTGGGCCCAGGAGAGGATGCAGCTCGTGCCCGACATACAATTCTTTCCACTTCGCTCCACTTGGGGGGGGCTGATGTCCAGCTGATGTTCTGGGCAATGTATCGGTGGCATATCCGGTGGAAGAGTTATCGGTCCACGCTGCTGGCTGTCAGTGTGGTTCTGTTTGAAGTAATCTTCCAGGTCCTTCTTTGATGTTTTAAGTTTGCCACCCTTGTCCTTTGTGAAAAGGTTTTTCGCAAACTTGTAGGGGTCTTTGAAGAAGTTTGATTTTGCTTGCTCCTTCCTTTTATGCCTCCTTCTCAAATTCTCAGCTCTCCTCAAAGTTGGCAGTCGATTCTTAATTTCTGCCTGTAGCTGGTTAATTCCCCCCTTCTCCTCCTCTGGGGCTTTCCTCCATCGTTTTTTCAGCTGCCTTCTCTCCTTGACTAGCCGTTCTATCTCCTGCTGTCTCCTGGATTTCATCGGGGTAGATGATGCTTTCTTCCTCTTTTCTGCCATCCCAAAGCGCTCTGCACCATAGTTGTAAATCAAGTCTCCCATTCGCTCCAGCTTCTTGACTACGGTTCCCCTCAATTGTCCCAGGAGGTTGCTGATGTCTGTGTCAATCGTCTCCCACTCCTTTTTCTCACAGGATTTTGGCCACCTGACTTATGGTTTTTGCCCCTGGATCTTGTTCTCGGTTGTACACTGTGGCTGGTTGGCCTTGAGGGACACCACTATGCTTGGCTCCTCACCTTCCTCTCGAACAGGGGGACTGATATCCTGCAGACTTTGGTTTTGGTCCTGCTGCTGAACTTCACTTGACTTATTCGACCTGCTTGTCGAATAAGTCAATGCAAGAAGTAGCGGTCAATGCAAGGTCCCTGTTGCTCTGAGAGCAAGCACTTTTTCAAGCCTTGGTGTCTTCTCAGGCCTGCATATGATGTTTCCTTGGTCCAGCCACATCTACAACTCTGGAGCTTAACTCCTGGATTAGGTGTTGTCATCTCAGGTGTCTTGTTGATCATCATTCTCGTTGTCGGTTTCGTTCCTGGGTCAGAAGCCATGTAGTCTGTCGGGGAGTCATCATCCTCCCCAGCTCTCGCTGACTCAGGGGGTGTTTTCTTCCTTAAGATGATCAATTATGCTTTAGGACTAGATGAAACATTATAGTACAAAGTACATCCTTTTATTGTACAAAGCATGTTTGAGTCTGTGGCTACAGAATCATATCATAGGCTACTATAAAATCATACATACTAGACTATTTGACTATAAAATCATAGTTGGGTTTTTCCCAAACTCGATTATGTTTTCATGCTCTATATAAAACAATAAAAGTAATATGAGTGTACACTGTAACATGAGGAATGCTACGAGTCTAAGTATGTTTAGTACATGTTTATTATTAATAGCCTACTCTGTTCAGAAATAGATTTTAATAACATGCTAAACAATAATAATTAGTTTCTCAGATATAAGATTTCTTTCTCTTTTTTATGATAGTACAAAGCATGTGTGAGTCTATGGCTACAAAACACACACACACATATATATATATATATATATATATATATATATATATATATATATATATATATATATATATATATATATATATATATATATATATATATATATATATATATATATATATATATATATATATATATATATATATATATATATATATACAGATGTTCCTGATATTAACATGCTCACAAATGTTTTTTTGTTTGTATTTATTGAATCAGATACCAGCACTAGATGTATCTTCAAACTGTTTTCCTCTGAGAGCGCTGAACCAACATCAGATGTTCAACTACACTGATATTCTATGTTAAAACAAGCTCCTTTTCTACTGATTATGTTTTTTTCTTCTTGAATCCATGGAAAGAAGTAGACTTAAATAACACACGTAAATATCAGGTATGATTTACTTGTTTCACTTGTTGAACAGAATCTGTTGCAGGAATGACTCAAAGTCTGTTCACATCTCTGTGGTTAGATCAGTGTGCACAATAATGTGTCTTTGACCTTCATTATGTATGTTTTGATTATACTGTGTTGTAAATAAAATACAAATAATTAAAAAAAAAAACTTTTTTTCAATCTCCTCACATTCTCGCTTACCTGCCTCACAGTCACAGTCACACTGATGGCCCATTAGAGGCCCATAGGGGAGGGCCCTTTGTCTCTCAGGTGAGACTCACTTAATATTCAAGGCCATTGCCACTCCCTCGCATATAGACCCTCGATCACAAAACATGTCTTGAAAATTTGAAATCAATATATTGTTTTCTGTGAATGAGTAAGCATAATGATTTTCACATAATTTTGAAGTAAATATTCTAGCCTACAAGACTGATTACTCAAAAGTCTTGTTCAGGACTATTTAGTGTGAGTTTTAAGGCCTTATTTCAGCTACATTTTTTTTCCCCAAAACTTACTAACCACGCATAATATTTTTTTTCTAAAAAGTGCAAACATGTACATCCATCTTGGTCACATATTATTGTAGCACAGTTTGTGCTGAATACAAAAAAAATTACATGTTGGTCAATAGTATGTTTTAAGTAGCTGAAATAAGCACAAATATCAGGGCATGTCAAAACATCTCAAGGGCCCCAAAATGACCTCAGACCCCAGAGGGTTAATCCACTCTCCTGTCTGATTTGTTTGTTGGGCAAAATGGCAGATTCACCGTTATGATTGTTGAAAAGGAGGCTGATTGACAGGCGATCTGACCAGTCAATTGGCTATATAGAAAATTTACCTGCGACAACATCAACAGACTTATTTGAGGGTCCACAGTACAGAACAGCTGTCTTCTGTGAACTGGTGGCTGGAAGCTGTTGGATGTTCTTGAGCAACCAGTATACAATATGGACACCAACAACAGTTTTTCCAGTCCCTGTGAAAATTCACAACAAACAGAAATTACAATAGCCTAAGGCCAAAGAAACCAAAGAAAGTACAAAAATCTCTCTCACCTGGTGGTCCTTGGATAAGAGTGAATGGGTTGGCCAGTGCTTCTCTTATAGCTTTACTCTGACTATTGTTTAGATGGGAAAACCCAGAAGGGAGATAACCGTCAATCTCAAATCTGGCTGGTATCTGCTTCGAAAAGTTGCATCCTTTGAAGAAATACCATGTTAAACAAAATGAAATGACATTTGAATGGATTATTTTTAAAACGATGGCTAGTATATCATTAGTTTTGATAGTAGAGTTTAAAATATAGATATGCAAAACATTATAAAGAGGCAGTAAAAGTCAAACTGTTGCACCTCCTTCAGAGTTGATTTTTCTGCCCATGGCAATATTTTTTACAAGTATGTTGGCTTTGGTTAGACTGTTAATTGCATCCTCTTTGCGCCTGCAAGTGAAATATAAAAAGTATAACAATTAATGAAGCATACATATGTCGTCATAATCTAAGGATACACATAAAACAATGCAGAGTACATAAACTGAGCATTTCTAATAAGTTATAGTGTCTTTCATTTGCAGTCTTACACATCTGGCAGAAGCTTTGGAATCAGCTCCAGAGTAAATCTGGTCCCCTCACAGAAAATCGCTTCTGGAATATTTGTCATGGCCATGTGGTTAATCTGAAAATCAATTTTGGACTCAATTTCTTCAGCTTTTGTAATTATGCCATGGGCCACCCAAGTGACAGAAGGAATATCCATGAGAGCTGTGCACTGAGAGGGACTACTCTGACTTTGGTGAATCTTAGTTCGAATGCAGAGGAAACTGTTCTTAAGGTCACATTCAATGGACCACTGAGATTTTTTGTCAAGTGGAAGGAGAAAAAAACCTTGATATGTCTTTTGAGGAGAGGTTTTCCATTTCAAGGCTGCATCTTCAATAAGAATGCTCTCATTTTCAGCAACAGCATTG
This sequence comes from Acrossocheilus fasciatus, assembly GCA_036784905.1. NCBI lineage: Eukaryota > Metazoa > Chordata > Actinopteri > Cypriniformes > Cyprinidae > Acrossocheilus > Acrossocheilus fasciatus. The sequence continues at coordinate 32,711,817 of CM071943.1, read as the reverse complement.
GAAGCTGACTCCATTTCACACAAAGGTTTCCATATTGCCTGATAATCCATGTAGGAGTTGTATGAATTCCTTGTTGAGTGGAATACATATTTTGAAAAACACTTGATTGGATCTCTCACATGCTCCAAACAAATCTCAAATTTTGGATGAACAGCAAACAGCTGAATTGCTGGCGTCATTAGTCCTCGTGCCGTGGCTGCACCTAGCTGTACTTCAACCACCTCACCTGGCTTTATTCTCATCGACAGTTCGGCATAATGCTCAGCATACATGGGATCAGATTTTTCTGAGTTTTTAGCATTTCCCAGTCTTTCATTTAATTGTCTTGGGCATGCATGGATTCTTGAGCTGACATCAAGCTCCTCAATCAGGGGAAACAATCTGTCCCAATTCTCTTCTCTAAGAGAAGCTGCTAGGCATTTCCAAGTCTTTGTAGAGACATAGACCATGACTGAGTTTGGATTTTGCTGTTTCACTTCAGCAAGGATGTGAGGATTGGAGAATGAATATATCCTTCGCACCCATTTCAAGATCATGCAGTTGTTGGTTTCATCAAACTGTGGTTGATCTGCCAACTGAAGATCCCTGTACATAATGTCTACGTTTTCTGATATAGAGGCTCTGTTAAGTGGGAAGGATAATCTGAAGTTCTTGCCAGATGGATTGAGTTCCACAATGTATGCCACCTTCCTTTGGCTTTGGGTCGACAGTTTTAATGCAAAATGTAGAGCACTCGCTTTTCTCTGATATGCCGACTGTTGGTCATTTTTCCTGGAAAATTCCATACAAGACAGGTCAATGTCATGAGCTGTGTACCTAACATTTGTCTGGTCAATCACAGAATGAAGAAGGCGCTGCACAATCACATCTATATATCGGCGGATTGGAGATGACGCAGATGTGTAGCTGTCAAGATCTAAATCATGATGCCCAATTCTTGAGACATGTGTTGAGTTTGAGCGCAGAATACATGCTTTGTGAAACAGTCTCCTAAATGCAATAGCGAAAGGGAGAAGTTGGGGGTGAATCTCATCAGTTGCAATAAAGTCAATTATTTTGAAGACATTTTTCTGCTCTGCTGCTGTCTTCAAGCATCTCAAAACAGATTTTAATATGGGGAAGGTTTCAGAATCAGAAATGCCAGCCTGAGGGTTTGGCATGGCTCTGCTGTGGATCGAACCTTGGTTATTCAGTTCATGAGACACATATTGACTTTTGCGTGCTTGACTTGAGAAGTGAACAGAAAGTAGAATCAAGAAGTTATTTTTGTCAAAAAGGTCAGTAAACTTTTTACTTTTTGGCCTGTCCTGGCATCTCAGTGGAGTTATGCTCCTTGTTGTTTCATCAAACAGAAGATGGTCAGAAACCATGTGGTTAAACATGACCATCAACTCTTCCACCATTAGGTGAGATCGCCTTTTTCCGAGAGTCACATCCTCATCTGGCTGTTTGTAGCACCAGTCTTCCTGTTTTCTGTATCTCCTGTGGACCTCAGCAAAGGACCATGCTTTCAAAAGGCAAATTTCAAGCTGGTCAGAATGCTGATGAGTGCTTTCAAGGATGTCCTCTGCTTCATCATAAGAAAATTTCCTCTTGGAGTGAATGACAGACTTGCAAATTAATCTTCTCTTTATACGGTTTGTCTTAGTATCTACTTGTATTATCAAGGAGATTGCTCGTCTGTCATTGTTAGGGATTAAACTGAAGAAATTAGCACTCAGCTCTTTAGGGAACATGTGTATTGGGTCCTTTCCACGTGGATAGAATGTAGTACACTGCTGTCTCGCATATTCGTCCAGTTCACTGTCTTTAGCCACAAAGCTAGCAACATCAGAAATGTGAACTCCTATTTCATAGCACTCACCTAAATCCCGTACACTGATTGCATCATCGAGGTCTTGTGAATCAGCAGGATCAATGGTGAATGTTGGCAGCGTGCGAAAATCTCTTCGCCCGTCTTCAAATAAATTAAGACTTTGTAAGTCTTGCATCTGTATTTCCAAAGATGAAGAAAGTGTCCTCCTCAACTGGAACTCTATGTCAAGAACCTTTAATCCATCTTCTAAAGTTGTTATATTGGGAAACACTCCCACAACAATCCCCAGGGGATATTTGTAAAACTTTCCCCACTTAAGCACTTTGACAACGAAGAGATATTTTCTGTGTGCCTCTTCACTTATTTTGAGGAACTTCTCTACTTTGCGGTTCTCAGGATTTCTTATAGCAATGTGATTTGGTTTGTCTTTCCAAAATGGTGTGAAAATTTTGGAGATGCATTTGTTAATAGGTATCATCACTTGACTGTCATGTCTTTCAATAGTGCAGACAAATTCTTTGACAGTATCCGCACTTTCCAGAATATTTATTACTTTTCCCGTAGGAGGATCTGATATCTCACTCAGGATCTCCACTGTTACCTTGTCTCCTGGGAACGCCTGTCCAATGTTTTTTCTGCCCTTGATATCGATTCTTGTGGAGGGCTCGTCAAGTGGTCTAGCATAAGCTCTATCAAAGCTCTCTTTGACCAGCTCACAGTGTTTATGTGTTGAAGAGTTAGTCAACAATTGCTCTTCATCTACTTCTGCAATTTGGTTTCTAACACTACTGATGAATTGTTCATGTTGAAGAACTGGAAACAAGCCTTCCTCTGTCAGTGGAATGTTGATGTCTTTGCTCTCATCGAGAAGCTCTTGAAGTATTGGGTCTTCTGTGTCTGGTATTTCAGATGTTGTTGATTCACTATCGCTGCTGTCTTCATCCTCACTTCTGCAGAGCTCAGATATCTCAAGGAGATCTTGTTTCAATGAATCCAAGGTAAAGTCATGGGCACTCTCCTTCTTGATGCAATCGTCTATGTACGATCTCCATAGTCTCCAGCACATACCAAACTGGTGGCAAGAAAGGGCAGCTGCATCTCCAACAACAAATATTTGGGATTGGGCTCTTGTCATAACTGTGTTCAGCACTCGCATGTCATTGAAAAACTCAAGACAGGTCCGGTCCATCTCCAATAGGCTGTCCTTGGTGTGCACAGTGGAAATCACGATTACTCTGAACTGTTTTCCTGCAAAATATGGGAAAAGGCAGTATGCTCTGTAAATCACATGCATTAATACTAGTGTGTTTGAACATAATCATGGCATAGTATTACATTTGAGTGATGCATCATCTTCACCTTGCACATTTTCTGCATTCTCCACAGTGAAACGGGGCAGTCTAAGCTGACGCAGTCTTTGCCTGATTTCCAACACCTGAAACACAAAAGAGGCAAAAGCATCTGGTATAAACACACTTACATGAATTTGATACAATAGCAGGATGCCATAAATAAAAGCATAATATAAATTGGTAACTAGCAACAGGTTTGATACCTGTCTGCCTTGAGAAAGGACACAGATTGATTCTGGATCTGCATCACCCCACTCTTGAGGCCATTCCTCCATTATTCCTTGCACAATGTCAACAACTCTTAGAATTTGTTCCGCATTGAACCAGGACATGCTTGTTGGGTCCAAACAGCATTCTCCTCTTACGTGATGGAACTGCAAGGCATGCTGGTGTGGATGAGGAGGCACATCTCCTCTAGCCTTAATCACATCACTCTTTCCCACATAAAAATGTGTTGATACAAAATCCACAATGTCCTTTGTGGAACGGTAGTTTTCAGTGAAAATGATCCGGCTTTGTTTGGCGCCGTCACTGTTTTCAGCTTGGTAGTAATAGAAGAGGCGATTGAGCAGGGTATGTTCTGAGCATTTGTCTTGTCTCACAGAGAAGAGCTTGGGTCCCATCTGCATGTGATCTCCTGCTAAAACAACACGTGTATTTTTACCTGCTAAGCCCAGTGCCATAAGAGCCTCACACTCCAACATCTGCGAAGCTTCATCAATCAGAATGTGGCTGAAGTAGTTTTCAGGGAGCTTCATGTCATGGAAGAAACGAGCCACAGCAGTTGTTGTTATGATGATTTTTGTGGAATCTAAAACAGCTTTATCAGGAAACTCAAAATGACTGCCGTCTCTGGATAAATGGCAGTATTTTAGAGTGATGGTATCAGTGGATCTGGGATTGCTTTCCTTTGCCTTGATTCTCAAAGGTTTGGCTTCATGATGAACAGCTGCATATTCATGAAAATGACCTTTTACGTAAAGATCAGCAGAACTGTATCAAGAAAAAGAGAAATAATTGTATCTTACAATGACAGCATTAAACGATTAAATTTTCTTACAAAGTCATTCCAAAATGACACTGGCTTCAAGGTATGCATTTTTATGAGTTTATGCATTCCCTGGGAATCAATTCCATGACCTTGGCCTTACTCGCACCATGCTTTACTGTTTCAGCTAGAGAAATGCAATTTAAAGGAGTCATACTGAGAACCTGAGAAACCAAACTTTCCTTGATCTGTTGATATAGCTAAGAGGTCATTGTACTATAAAAACATACTGTAAATTTCAGAACTCAAAACTTTGTCATTGAAGGCAGTCTGCTAAAACAGCAGCTTTTGTAATGTTCTACTGTATGATGTAATAGTACAGATAAGCGCTGACTAATAGATGTGTTCGGTAATAGGTATTCGGTAATGTGATCACGATAATAAATATGCACAATATTGTTATGTATTTTGTATTTTTAGTGGGCACTTCAAAATACAGAGAATATTTATTTATTTCAAATTATTCAGACTTGCATTTTAAGAATGCTTTTCCCATCAACTGGTCACAATGCACAACACTGCCAACGTGATCTCACAGAATTCCGTGTAATGACCACGGACTTAAAGGAACACTCCACTTTTTTTGGAAATAGGCTCATTCTCCAACTCCCCCAGAATTAATAAGTTGAGTTTTACCGTTTTTGAATCCATTCAGCCGATCTCCAGGTCTGGCGAGAGCACTTTTAGCATAGCTTAGCATAGATAATTGAATCCAATTAGACCAGTAGCATCGCGTTCAAAAACGATCAAAGAGTTTCAATATTTGTCCTATTTAAAACTTGACTCTTCTGTAGTTAGCCGGGCACTACTTTCAGGCGCTGCGTAATATCACTGCGCCTGCCGCGGCCATGTTACGGCAGCAAAGTTCCTTGATTATTATGCCGGAATGAGAGTAGTTCCTAATCATATCAGCCTAGAAAATCGCAACTTTTCATTTTCTGCCGGTCTTAGTACACGATATAACTACAGAAGAGTCAAGTTTTAAATAGGACAAATATCGAAACTCTTTGGTCATTTTTGAACGCGATGCTACTGGTCTAATCGGATTCAATGATCTATGCTAAGCTATGCTAAAAGTGCTATCGCCAGATCCGGAGATCGGCTGAATGGATTCAAAAAAGGTAAAACTCAACTTATTAACTCTGGGGGAGTTGGAGAATGAGCCTATTTCCAAAAAAAGTGGAGTGTTCCTTTAATTAACCTCCGAATCTGTGGTGGCATCACGGAATCGCCGAAAATTCCGTGATGGGCTCACAGAAGTGATATCAATGTAAGTCAGTGACAGGCATCAGCCGTGCTCCACGCACGGAAACCCTTAGCATCAATATGCCGACGCAATACTGGGAAATTTATCGTCATTATTGTTCAGAACTGGGTAGGTTTAGGGTAGGGGCTGTCAGGTACTCCAGTGAAAATATAACTGCATCGGAGTCACTCTTTTTACGTTGAACCAGTGAATCCGTGCATGGACCACGGCTGATGCCTTCTGTGAGCCCATCACGGAATTTTCGGTGATTCCGTGATGCCACCACAGATTCGGAGGTTAATTAAGTCCTTGGTCATTACACGGAATTCTGTGAGATCAGGTTGACACTGCTGTATGCTGCATGTGCTCTGATGCAAACAAGCACAGATGGGAAGCGCCACCCGCATGGCGGAGCGCGTGAGAGACACATTCACTTTCTGACAGCAGATGGTGCTGAACAGCAGAAATGCAGTCGAAACTAGGGCTGTAGCTATCGAATATTTTAGTAATCGAGTATTCTACCGAAAATTCTATCGATTAATCGAGTAATCGGATAAGAAGAACTTTTTCTTTATTAAAGAGCAATACTAAATATACAAGAGAAAATAAGACAGGTCTCTTAAAATGAACAAGTAATTAGTTTCCTTTTTAGAAAAAATTACATTTTTATTGCTGAAATTGCATATATTAATAAAACTAAGCCCATTTAGTGCATTTAATTGCCATATTACATTCAAAATACAAATATATAAAAATCTATTTCAAATTACTTTAAAAAAGGTAAACATAGTACAACCTAAAACTAAGACAGAAAATCAAAATAATAGTAATAAAAAAATAATAAGTCTCTCTGCATACTGGTGTGTGTGTGTGTGTGTGTGATCCTTTAAAGGAGCATGTGGTTGCAAACACAGTGCACTCTATGCAGTTACAGGGATGCACTGAAATGAAAATTCTGGGCCGAAACCGAGAATTCTGGATGTGCTTGGTCAAAAAACGAAACTGCCTTGTAATAATTATTTATTTTATTCAATAATATAAAGTAGTTTTGTAAGACTTTTAAATTGAACTCAATTTTAATGACACAGAATTAAAAAAAACAAGCCAATAAAATAACCACACTTGTATTGAAAGAAAATTAGACAGAAAATATATTAATATTAAATATCAATGTATTATTTTTTTATTCAGTTCTATGCAACAGAATCAGACATAACTGTTGTTGTTGTCGTTTTTGACTAATTATCCAAATAAGGTATAGTCCTGCAAACAGGGTTTTTCCTTTCTCAAAATGCGGCAGAGGTGGTACCATCCTGATCATGTGCACTAGTGATGTGCGGATGAGCTAAAACATCACCCAAATCCTCAGCTTCAAATAAATTATCCACCCGCCAACTGCCCGCATCTATATTTTTGTCTGATTTAGATAACCGCACCCGATCGTCACATTCAGGGTTCATACGGTCATGAAAAACCTGGAAAAGTCATAGAATTTGAAAAAACGGCAATTTCCAGGCCTGTAAAGTTTTGGAAAAATAAATAAACCCAGAAAGTTTTGGAAAAGTCATGTTTCACAATCCCATGTACAGTAGAATTATGCTTAATCAGGTCCTGAATTTCGGTGTGGGATTGCGCATATATTCCCGCAGCTTTTGACTTTAAAATGAGGGAAATTCCTGCAAAACATTTATTCAATATAGTGTGTAGGTTAGATGAGTAAATAAATTCACACAACCAGTCATTTAAAAACAGCGTGAGTGATTCAGCTGCACTGCGTCTTCTCTCTTTGACCTTCTCTTCACATCTGCTGCACGCTGCGATACAAGACTTTAGCTCACGTTTCGTACAGCTGACAGAATTGTCAATTGCCTAATCGGTCATTGTTGCATCGTCACAGAAATGTATTATTTGCACGTCCTTTTAAGTCTTTCGGTACTCGTGCGCTCCAGGTGCGCTTTTCTGTGCGCTGCTGTCACATCCAAAGCAGGCGCTGCGAACAAACAAACAAAGCTAGTTGCACTTAAGTGGCCAAATACACACAAAATAACGTCAAAATGGTCATCCTGGCGAGTATACTCAGCATTGTTGGTTTTGTCTTAAGTTGCGAAAGAAAACGCATAGGCTATGCGTTTGCCTAATAAAGCTGTGCCGTCTGTCATTAATGTTAATCAAACAACAAAAGACAGAAGAAATCCCTCACTGCACTTGACTAAATACGGTTTTGTTGAATAACTTTAATATGTTAATTTACAGTTTATTTAAATTCTGTATCCTATTTAAAACACGTTCATATTTTAGAAAATGTAGTTAATATTTGCATGATTAATGATTTGTCTTATCCACCCGCAAATATTCAAAATGCAATATTTTATTACCCAACCCACCCGACCCGCGCCCGTGGATTAGCATCACTAATGTGCACTAGGGCTGCACGATATATCGTTTCAGCATCGATATCGCGGTATGCACATCCGCGATAGTCACATCGCAGGATGTGCGATTTTTAGTATACTGACCGTTATATTTATACTGATCGTTTTCGCGACAGCTATCGCATCACGCCACCCCGCGACGCACTGTCTTCACTGGACGCGAAAAACGACCGTTGCAAATCCTTTGAACTTTGTGTCAGTACGTCATAAAAAGAATGAGGGATTTACTCGTAAGGATTTGCCGTGTCGCGCTGCATCCAGTGTAGACGGCATCACTGATTATAATGGGTTCTGTTGTATTTTGTCGCGCCCTTTGTAGACACGGTGAGAGCCACTCAGATATATGTGAACACTGAATTCCATTCAGTTCCGTGTCTATTTGTGCCTGAAATGACACATACGCGCGAAACTGTCAAAATGCATGTCTCTCCAAGTATCCTTGTAAACACAGTTGCTTATGGCTTAGGTGAAGGTAAAAAAAAAATTGATAAAGAAAATGGATAGTATAGGCTCACAGCAGTTTAATGTTCCTAAGGCTTTCAGTGTCATGAATGTTAATCAAACAGCAAAACACAGAGAAAAATCACTTTTGTAGCTTTAACAGATTTATTAGATTTAATTTATACAGTGTTACTTTACATTTGATTATTCAACCAGTATACCTGAATACTGTTAGACTTACTGGAAAAATATAAAGCACTGTTTATTTATTTTATATCTTTGTTCTATTATATTTATCTATGTTTGTAATTTGTTCTTTTTTCTTTGCTGATTTACTCATCTACAATATTTTTTTTTCCAAATAGTGCTTTTCAAGTCATCTGGAGTTTTTTTTTTTTTTTTTTTTTTTTTCATATCGCAATATATGTCGCAGAAATACAAAATATCGCAATGTGAGTTTTTTCCAATATCGTGCAGCCCTAATGTGCACACAATGTACCCACCCTTCAAGTGGATGAAACACACACTTTTTATACGGAACATATTTTAGGTGTTATTATAATTATAGCTATGATTAAAGAAAATGACAATTATAAAGTTATGTTTTATTTTCTCTCATCTAATGTTTTATTGTTATTTATTCTTAAAATAGCCTTATGAAATGTTTTATTTTTCCTCAGAAATCCTGTGTTGTGTATCTGTTTATCAAATGAAGGCATAAAACATTCATTTTATTTATCTTTAAATTGTTGAAAATGAAACTTTTTGGCAAATAAAGGGGATTTACTATTAAAATTAAAACATGGAAGAAATGTTGTGTGGTCATTCCTTAAAAAAATAAAGTTTTCATAATTTTAGTAGTATGTACATTGAACAATAGTAATATATTTCTGCTGCAATGTCTTCAAATTAAACCGGACTTTTATTTTGACGGGTTGCCGTGAATTCCTTTAAATTTCTGTGTGATATGACACTAGTTTTACTCAAATTAAATGGTGAAACGCTCATGAAGTGACTCTCAGAGCAGGTCTGGGCAGACCCGGCGCCAGACACAAATTCGGGGACGGGCTTTTCATTTTTTTAGGGGGGCACAAATGAGATCAACCTCATTGCAATGCATAATATCATTAATTATGAATTAAATGGACAAAAAACAAGGAAGAAACCACTCCACTGACGCAATACAACAGACAGAGGAGTCGTAAAGATTGGACCGAGCCTACTGAAGCAGTCTAAACACACATCGCAGGGCTCGACATCAACGCTTGTCCGCTTATCCGGGACAAGGCCAACTGAAAGAGAATTTTACTCGCCCGACCGGACAAGTAGCCTAGCCTGATTAAAACGCCAATAACAATCACCAAAACGCGATAATGATTCTTCATCATTTAGTCTAAATGGCGATCGATAGTGCGTAATGACGCTAACAAGGCTGCGCTGCCTCTCTCGAGGAGAAATAGAAACAAATGAGGTCATATCTGTAATGGTAAAGTGATTATATTTAGTTTCGTTTTTTATAAAGCTAATACAAAAATGTTTGGAGCACTTTTTGTTCGTTAAATGTAAGGTTTTTTTTTTTTTTTTTTTTTTTAAAGTAACGACCAAGCGGCCAGCGGCAGACAGTGAGCTGATCATAGCCTATGTTTGATCAATTTAGCCTTTTCTAAGCACCACGACTTGCCTAAAATAAAATATATAGAAACAGTTCAAGCATCACAATGTTAGTTTAAATGTTTGAACTATATAAATTTGCGCTAGGTGCATATCTAATCGTTTGTGTGAAGAGTGGAAGCTGATGCGCACTTTGCAGGAAATTGAGGCGCCAGAGCGGTCACTTGCATTTTTTCCTTTATAGTGGAAACAACTTCAAATATTCCATAATTTTTGCTTATAAAAGGTAAGAGTAATACATAATTCGGAACTGTAAAGGGTCTACTTTTATTTGTGTGCATTCACAATATCAACAAAACTTTTATCAAAATAAATAGGAAAACAGATGCGCTTGCCGTCTCGTCTTGAACAGGAGCGCTTCACAATGATGAACCGAAACTCAACGAATTGAGTCACAAATATGATAAATATATCTATAGAAAGCTTTAAATTACTACTTTAAAACGAAATAATTCAAATCGAAAACAAAAACTCTTTCATTATGTAATCTGTAACGATGCATTTCTCTCTAAAGGCACGTCCAATGAGGAGATGGCCAGTCATTTTATCACCTTCTAAAATATAAAAATAAGGAAAAGCCTAAAACAGACCAGATTATATTTTTTCTGATTTTTATGTTGCTCTGCTCTGAATTCCTTAAAATTTAAAGGATTTTCTGGAATGCAATTTTGTCTGATGTGTGAATTATTTATTAGCCTATTTTTAATCCATGCAGCAAAACAGCTTTAAAAATTACTTTATTGCATTCCAGATGATTTTAAAGAACTTTTCACTATAAATTTTACAGGTAGCTTGAATGTAAAACATTGTCATGAATTCGTTGTATTCCATTTGTAAAATAGGCTACAAATTAATTGTTGTAATCTACCCCGATCTCATGAAAGTGTGTGTTTAAGTTTACGATGCTTTTGGGAAACGCTCGTCCAGGGCGGGCACTAGTGACTCATAGGGCGGGACAGGCCCCCCATTGCCCGCCCATGGCGCCGGGACTGGGTCTGGGTATGTTTGTGTGTTTATGTCCTCTTTAGCCCCTTTCACATAGTAATATCAGTTAATTGCCGTAAAATTACCAGAACGACTTTATCGGTAAATTCAAAACTGCGCTGTTCACACAGGCAACAGCATTCCGTCATTTTTCCGGTAAAGCACCATTCACACATCGGTTTTAAATTACCGGTAAATTCTGAGACATCATAAAACGGAAATGACCTCTAAACGGCTGCACCTCACGGTGTTTGTGTTTGTAAACATGAAGGGGTAAACGCGATCAGTGTTTTTGTTTATGTTTTAATTTTTGTGCCAAATGTTCACATTCATGATGCTTCTTTTGGCCCAGAGACATCGCACGACTTCAAACACAGCGCGGAGTAAATGCGTCATCTGCATCAGAATGTTATGATTGGCCCAGAGCTGTTTAATTTTGAATTTCAACGGCTCTGGATTGGCCCGGAGTAGACGTCTTACGTCACCGCGTTCTGAACGCGTACGTGCTCATACCGGTAATTTTCCTTCTGCGTTCACACACAGCAGAATTCCGGCAATTTACTGGTAATGTTACAACTTCTCATACCGGTAAATTGCCGGAACAAATTTACTGGTATTTTTGAAAAGGTCCTGTTCACACATGATCTCTTTACGGTAATTTACCGGTAATTTTCCGCAAAAGTCTGTATGTGTGAAAGGGCTTATTGAGACAGCAGATGCTGAGATCACCGCGAGCGTCGCGCGCGCTTCAGTGTGTGTGTGGTAAAAGGAAAACGCGCGTCTCTGCCATTCATTCATACAGAGATATGATCGCGTAATATGAGTTAATACTCATCAGATCGCGTAAATCAGTGGGAATTAATAGAAATGATGATTCTGTGTACAGAAATATCAAGTAAACGTGTAAAAATATAAAAACCCTGGCAAAGCTGTTATTATCAGTGCATGTGAGCAGAGCGTAGCGGGGAGCAGATCAGTGAAGGAGATTTGACCAGCGTTGCCCAGTACAGCTGTACTACAGCATGTCACAGCACAGGAACGCTACTGCAAACAGGAACATAGAGCTGAATATCTAACGGAGCGTCACGCGGCCGAAAATTCAGTGCATCCCTAGTAAATAGACTAAAACGATTCTTCGAAGCACAAGAATTTGCCTGGATGATTTTTTGTATTGTTACTCGAGGAATCGTCCGGTCAGCCCTACTCGAAACCCCATAAACAAAGCAGCTGCGCTACTTTTTGTTTCTGAAACGTGTTTAAATGATTTAAATAGCCATTCAGATTTTTGTATTTGCTATGGTGTTCATCACAGCACAATTCTTTTGCACTTTAATCTGTGTAATTTTTAACTTTATACATTTTTATGTATTGCTTTGTAATGGTTGGTGGCCCCCAAATTAGATTTTGAGTTAGTTAAACTTAAATATCTTCAAAATTTGTCAAGTCAAAATATTTAAATATTTTAGTGTTTTAGTTTTTAGTTCCCAGATAAACTCAAGATGGAGCACAAACAAAGCCACAGATACACAATGTGCCAGTCACACAATAGTACAAAAGGAAAACAAATTGGGTTTAAATAACATACTTACAAAATTAGATCTTGTTTTTTCAAGTCAAAAGAATGTTATTTATAAAAATACAACAAAATTACAATATTCAATTTGCCAGCATTTAAAATTTGGGGGAAAAAGAAGAAGAAAAAAATACAATAAGTTGAAATGAGTAAATAACATTATTGCTCTTTGTTCAGTTCAGTCCTTCAATTCAAAAACAACTCAGTCCAAAGAGTTCGAAAAAGGAACAACAACAACAAAAAGTGAGTGAAAAAAAAAGTGAAGTGACATACGGCCAAGTATGGTGACCCATACTTGGAATTTGTGCTCTGCATTTAACCCATCCAACGTGCACATACACAGCAGTGAACACACACACACCGTGAACACACACCCGGAGCAGTGGGCAGCCATTTATACAGTGGCGCCCGGGGAGCAGTTGGGGGTTCGGTGCCTTGCTCAAGGGCACCTCAGTCATGGTATTGAGAGAGCGCTGGACAGTCACTCCCCCCACCTACAATCCCTGCCGGCCCGAGACTCGAACTCGCAACCTTTGGATTACGAGTCCGACTCTCTAACCATTAGGCCACGACAAAAAACTGTAAAGAGTTTTTGAATTAAAAAAAAAAACAAGAACAAACAAACAAAAAAAAAACACTTTAACTCAGATTTGAAGAGTCTTAGTCCATACAAGTTCACACACACACAAAACAATAAATCAGCATTAAGCACGCTGGATGAGTGCATGTATGTATGTGTGTGCGTCGGCGGCATGAATCAGACTGTGTTAAGGGGCGGCCAGCCAGCTGCTGAATAGCAAAGACTATACCCAAGACATGTCACTCGTATAGTTTTGAATGGGGAAAAATGCAATGCTCAATATGACCGCTCAATCGCAGGAAGCCCCACCTTCTGAATGAAAGAGCCAATCACTAATCGGTAAAGTCAACACGTCACTGCAGCTGCCGTTAGAAGTCCCGGTTGCTATAGAAACAGTCAGCGTTTTGAGACGTGCGCTTAGAACTGCGCATGTGCACTGGCTGATCAGCCTGAAAAATAAGCTTTCTATAACGCTATTTGAGCAAAAGAAACAACATTTATGATACAGTTGTTGTCAGATTTCTTGGGTGATTTCAAATATGAAATTTAATTGTAAGCTTAGTGAACAGTTTTGGAGAATTTGATTAATATAAATTTGAACATTCAACAAGATAGGAGCTGCACTTGGATGCCCGAGAGGTGTTTCAAAGATGGCCGCCGAGTGACATGACTTGTCTTAAAGAGACTTTGTGAATAGACAACGCCATGGGAAAACAAGAGTTTGGGAATTTGAAAGTTCGATTCACGTAAGAAAGAAGTTTAAAATCTTAAAAGTACCTGCAGCAGGTGAACTTGTCTCGTCTGGAGATATGTTGCGACTGGAAAACCATGCAGAACCAATTTTCTTTTGATTTTTGCGATCACACCTGGTCTATGCATACACCGCATCAGCCGTCAAGTAACACTTAAGCCACTTTTCCACTATCGGGCCGAACGGTTCTCTTTGCTTAACCGTTCCGTTCTGTGCCGATCCGGACCAGTCAGCACGGATACGGTTTCATTTTCCACTGCGGGGCTGGTAACGGATCTCTTTGGAATGCAATTCAAATGCATCAATCGTTGCCGTGGTAACAAGTGTTTACATATGATATGAGGTGTAAATAACCACCACGTTATGGAGGATAATCAGAAATTTCTTTAGATTTTATTACTAATTTGTGTTTACATTGCTCAAAATAGCATGCTACGGAGAAACTAGCAGCCAGGCAAGTCAAGTCAAGTCACCTTTATTTATATAGCGCTTTTAACAATACAGATTGTGTCAAAGCACTTAACAGTATCAAATACGTATCAGTATCAGTATGGTTGTCTAACCGTGCCGAGAATGGTTCGTAATCGTGCCGCGCCATACCAGACTCACATGGAAAAGCAACTGCAACTGTACCTGACCGCTCTTAGAACCGTTCGGCCCGATAGTGGAAAAGCGGCTTTAGATTTCCTTTCCCACACGCACCTTCACTTCCGTTTTACTCCTTATATACCGTTTTCCATTTTCCCCAACTTTCACCTAATTGTGAGTAAGGTACAAGAACCGGCACAGACTTTTTTCCATTTTGCCACAGCTTTAAATATTCAATTATTTTTGTTATAAAAAAAGTTATTGAACCTGTTATACTGCATTATGACAACACTTTTTCACAACTAAATTTCTATATTGTGATAATACGATAAATTTCTATATCGTGAACTCTGTTTTTTGCTCACTTAATTTTACCGCAGATTTGTTTACAAACAGGGCACAATTCGACACAGGACTTTCAAAAAGACTGAAACTAAAAGACAATGCTGTGCCCAAGTATATTGGATCCGGCAGTCAAAAGTGAATGAACACTGTTTTTATTACATGATCACTATTTGGTTTGATATGTACTGAGTATTTAAGTATTTATGCGTTTTTAACCTTTTATGCGTTTTTAACCTAAATCACAGCAACGTCTATCTGTGAAGAACGTAGACTGTCAAACATACACAAGCCAATCATAGCAGTGGGCGTTTACTTCCAAGTCTACAATCGCCATGCTTATTCAAACAGAGCGTTCTGATTGAGGGGGGTCAAAAACAGAACAGAAAATAGCATATTACTCCTAAATGTATTTTTATGTAAAAATCTTGATAACATTATAAGTGGACTTCAGAGAACAGTACACAATAAAAAAAAAAACAATTAAATGTATATTAAAAATGTATATTAAAAGGCCAGTATATGCAGTATTTTGGATGTTTGTGTGCCAGTGTTGGCCACAAGACTTTTTAACTGGGCTAGGCCAGAAACAAACAAGCCTTAACCAGCATGGAAATTCATGTTATTTTAAACTGGTAGTTTCAGAAGGATGACCTGCTTTTTTGGAGTAGTACTCTAAAGTGACATTGCATTGTGATGCCTTACCTGTTTGTGTGTGTGCAAATCAGGATTTTGTTCTGTGGTTGCTGCACAAGAGCCTGGGTCATCTTTGCAAGGGTTCGAGTTTTCCCTGTTCCAAAAGGTCCATAAATCAACAACGGTGGGATGCTGCTTCTGTTGTCTGTTACACCCAGAACAAAGTTCATTGCTGCTTGCTGCTTCTCATTTAACTCTCCTGTATCTGACTGAGAAGAAATACAGAAGTTGCTGTTTTTCAGGTCAGGCAAGACTTTGTCTAAGTTGGGAAGGTCATCAATGGCTTTGTGCATCTCGCAGAACCAGAGACGATTTAGCTGGAACTGGACTTCCATCTCACACTGCTGTCCATTCTGCAGGTTCAAATCAGTGCAGCATTGTTTGGAAAGGTTCAAAATTACTTGTCTCTCTGTGGCAGCGTCTTTCAGAAATTCAGCCTCATAAATAGGCCCAAGATAATCATTGTTTACCACAACACGAATAAGAGATCTGATAGCGTGTCTTTTCACTATGAAGCCTTGAGGAGCATCAGGAGGTAGTGCGTGAGACAGAGCCACAGCAGCAAAAAGTTCCCCTGGACAAGCCCATTTCATTCCAAACCTGAGATCGAACAGCTGATTTTTCAACTGCACAGTGCCTCGTAGATTCAGCCTGAAAAGAAAGAGTACAGTTTTTGAATTTGAATTCTGTTGCAAATTGTAACTGTCAAATCCAAATACATTTTTATGTACATACCTGGTAAGCAGTTCACCTTCTACTTTTTCCTCCCGATATAAACTATTGTGCATGCTGTGCTTGTAATTGTCATGGTTAATCACACTGTTCATCTCGTCTATTATGATAAGCTTGTATCTGTTAAGCAGCTCTTTCTCTGCTTCTTCTCTTTTAACAAAAGGAATGATTTCCTCATTCCAGGGCTTAAGATTCCCTTCAGTCTCTTGTTTTTCTAGCAGAATCTCAGGTGCTGGGGTCGTGACTGGTGTTCCCTTACACTCATCCTCTCCAACTCTGACCTTGATTTTTTGTCGTAGTACGGGTCTCGTGTTGAAGTCAAACACTACCCACTGCTCATACTGGCCTGGTTCTTCAGATTTGAAGGACACTGGGATTTCATACTCTGCAGAAACAAATCACAATAATTTAGATGAAAGTAATTTGTGAGTTTGGCAGTTAAGCCATTATTTTATTATTAACAAGGAGTAAAAGCATGACATTATGTTTTTTTTTCTGGGTTTTGTAAGAAATATTCAATCACCTGTTTGGCCCTTTTTAAACCAATCACCACTGGAATATGTCCGTTCCTCAGCGGGGTCTTTGCTGAGGCTGAATTTTGCTCCCAGTTCCCGTCTGATTAAAGCAATAACTTCTAGAGGTTCCTGGATGGATTTAAGTCAATTTTGGAAGTACAGATCAATGTCATTGCAGAGGCTATCCAACACTACTGGCTCATACTTACAGTTGTCTAAAACTGTTTAGAAAAATTACATAGGTGCTTGGCAAATTACAGACCTCAAAAACTGGATCGCACCTTATACACGACATATCCACTTGGTAATAAAAAGTTGCTAACAATTTTGGCAAGAGCTTGTTAAATTCTTCAAAGACGCCTTGAGTCAAAGGTGGGGGCAAGTCACATGTTCAAATCAGAAGTAAGTCTCAATTCCTCACCTTCAAGTCTCAATTAAGTGTCTAGTTGCAGTGCAAACAAAATAAAAAAAAAAGTCACGTCAGTGGCTCTGTCATATGTTGACCTAGTTTCTTCTGTTCCCCTATTGGTTAATTAGATCCTCACCTGTTTCTGTTTCCCCCTTGATTACGTTTATTGCTTAAAGCCTGTGTTCTCCCATGATTCTTTGTCTGCTATTAAGTGTTTTGCTACTCCTTACTCCTGGAATTCTACTGTGGATTATTAATAAAAGACTTTCTTTTGTCCTACTCCTCATCGTGCGCCTCATTAGCAGACACGTAACGTTACAGGCTCCATCTCTAGCTTATTTCTTTTTCTCCTTAGACTTTAACTTTCCTAATAATACATTTAAAATAATATTCTAAGTGTAAAATCCTAAACATAAAAATACAGTTGATCAGGGATGGACTGGGAGTAAAGAACGGCCCTGGATTTTCTCCCAAATAGACCCACCACAACCACAAACAGTCGCTACTATCTCACAATATTACAGCAATCCTATTTTCACGAATCCAGTATATGCACTTCCATTCATTCACCACCAGAGGTCACTCGCTCATCATCTTGACTTTCACACCACACATCACATGGACTGCATTTCCCATCAGCCATCTCACCGATCACATGCACACAGCTGTCACCAATCACTCATTGCACTAATCACACGCACACCTGATCCCACACATCACTCATTACACACACTATTTAAACCCTGGACTTTCTCTCCCTTTTAGCTGAGTATTGTTTGCATTTACTGCTCTCCTAGCTGTAGCAACTCTCAGAGCCCCTGTTAGTTTCCCTAGTTTCCCCTGCCTGTCTTGGATTGTGTCTTCCCGTGTTTTATTCTAGCCCGTGTTCCCTGGATTATCTCTCTGCCTTGCCCTCTGGATTCTGTTCGCCGATCGTTGACCTTTGCTTGCCCTAGGATTACTCTTTGCCTTGTCTCTACCATACCTGTTTGCCATTGTTCGACCCTGCCTGTACTTATGACCATGCCTATGAATAAAAGCTTGCAGATGGATCCGCATGACTCACGTCTCGTCAGCCACGTTACACCTATCCTATTTATGGCAAATAATATCACAAAACCCATGGCGACCCTGCTGACAAAAACAATAGAAACCATCACAGAAATTCGAATGATATCCACTACAAAAACCATTACAAACATGACAAACCATCAACTTTTAACCATTAAATAATGGTCTCCTGTAGTGTGTTTTGGGACATATTACATTAGGATTTAGTGGTTTTAATAAAAGCCACGAATAGAAGGTGACCAATTACCACTAGAGACTATTAACTATGTATTACCTAAAAATAATTACCTATTTTCTAACTCAGCAGCTCTCAAATGTAACCCGTTGTAGAATCGATGCAGTCTCTTTATGAATGAATGGAATATTCATGCCAGACAATGCGGAGTGATAAATAGCAGGGGATGCTCGGACTAGGGTTGTCCTGGCATTTTACTACAGTGCTATAAGCTACATGCTATGTATAGTGAGAGAGGCGGGGAAAGGTAACCTGATGTAACTGTTCGTTTTTTTCCTTTTAGCTTCTCCCAACTGCCTTTATAGTTATGTTTTTTGCTTGCCATCACGAGCCCACTCTCCTTCGCATCAGCTTCGGTTTCTTATAAGCAAAAATAGATTGAGTTAGCGGCCCCTTTTGTTGGCCGTCAACGTCAATTAATCTGACACTTTTTCTTTGATGATGAACCAGCCAGGCTGACGGTTGTCGGATGGACGGCCATTCTGGACTTCTCCAGAATGTCCAGATGGCCAGTCCGCCCCTGCAGTTAATACTTTTAATTATTAAGTTAAAACTGGCAGTAGGTGGCGGCAAATTGCCATCTTAATGAGTGAGTCACACAAGCATTCATTCAATAGATTCATTCAAAACAGGTGATTTCTTCAAGAGCATAGCAAGAATGGGTCAATAAATCACTCAAACGATTTGTTCAAAACCCCAGATTCGTTCAGATACAAAAGATAATCTGTGCCAGGTCTTCAGGAAGAACAAAAGAAGAAAGGCACCAGGCCCAGACGGTGTGACACCAGTCTGTCTGAAATCCTGTGCTGACCAGCTGGCCCCCATCTTCACACAGATCTTCAACAGATCACTGGAGCTGTGTCCCTTCTTGCTTCAAACACTCCACCGTCATCCCGTCCCAAAGAAACCCAAGATAACAGGACTTAATGACCATAGACCTGTGGCTCTAATATCTGTGGTCATGAAGTCATTCGAAAAACTGGTTTTGGCTTATCACTGGACCCTTACTGGACCCCCTGCAGTTTGCCCACAGAGCAAACAGGTCTGTGCATGGTGCAGTCAACATGGGACTGCACTTCATCCTGCAGCATCTGGACAGACCAGGGACTTATGTGAGGATCCTGTTTGTGAACTTTAACACGATCATCCCATCACTCCTCCTGCCCAAACTAACTCAGCTATCTGTCCCCACCTCCATCTGTCAGTGGATCACCAGCTTCAGACAGACAGGCAGCAGCTAGTGAGGCTGGGAAAATACACATCCAGCACCTGTATGATCAGCACTGCATCTCCTCAGGGCTGCGTTCTCTCCCCACTGCTCTTCTCCCTCTACACCAACGACTGCACATCTAAAGACCCCTCTGTCAAGCTCCTGAAGTTTGCAGACGACACCACACTGATCGGCCTAAAGACCTGCTTACAGACAGAAGGTTAAGGAGCTGGCTGTCTGGTGCAGTCTTAACAACCTGGAGCTCAACACGCTCAAAACTGTAGAGATAATCGTGGACTTCAGGAGAAACCCCCCTGCTCTCCCCGCACTCACCATCATGAACAGCTGCTGTGACTGCAGTGGAGACATTCAGATTCCTGGGAAGCGCCATTTTTCAGGACCTGAAGTGGGACATTCACATCTCTATTGTCAAAAAGGCTCAGCAGAGGTTGTACTTCCTTCGGCAGCTGAGGAAGTTCAACCTGCCACAGAAGTTACTGAAACAGTTCTACTCTGCCATCATTGAATCCATCCTCTGCACTTCAATAACTGTCTGGTTCAGCTCAGCTACCAAATCTGACCTCAGAAGAATACAGAGGGTAGTCCGGACTGCTGAGTGAATCATTAGTACATCCCTCCCCAGTCTCCAAGAACTGTACTCATCCAGAGTGAGCAAAAGGGCTGGTAAAATGACTCTGGACCCTCACATCCAGCACACTCACTCTTTGAACTGCTGCCATCTGGTCGACGCTACAGAGCTCTGAGAACCAGAACAGTGAGAACCAGGAACAGTTTCTTCTCTCAGGCAATCCATCTCATGAACATTTGAACAATTAACAATAAACATGAAACACACAACACTATCATACTTCATTTATTTAACACACATACTTATTACATTTCAAATTTTTGGTGATATTGCGATTATGCTTTACCTCATGTAAACGCAATACTTCGATCTAAATAATGCGATTAAGCTCATAATCGCAGCAAGCATAATCGTATTAACATAGGTGGCATACCCCGATTTTAATCGGAATATACAGGCATATAAACACCTTAATCGCAGTATTGCCGCTCTGACCAAAGTGCGCATGCGCTTGTGACATATATGAATAACGTGACACGCACCTGTAATAATATGGAGATTAGAAACGATGGAGGGGAAGAAAGCATCGCATTCTGAGGAAAAGCTGCCAGCAGTCTCTGTTCCTTACCCTCATCCAGAAAGGGCGAGCAGAACGTGACGGCAGCGTAAAGGCAAACAAATTCCATCACATTTCTATGGCGCCGAAAAAGCGTGGAATACAACCATGCAAAATCATTATGCATTAGACGTAAATAAATTAAAACAGCGACCAGTAACACTGCTCTTTCTGAGTCCATCATTTGTGCTGTCTAGTGGGGTACGTGAATAATGGCAGTAAAAAAATTAACCACAATTCTTAGCGAATAATAAGAATAATGGAAATTGCATGTAAACGGGAGTAAGAGCTTTGCTCTTGACAGGTAAACATCAAAATGCGATTAAGTCCTTACTCTGATTATTGGAAATAATCGCAATATTTGTGCGCATGTAAACGCAGTCACTGTTAAATGTTACAATGACAATCTTTTTTACCCATGAATTTGGAATTTAAGACAAATGTTTGTATACTTATTAATGCACAAACCTTAGAAATAATGGTAAAATTCCATGTAAACTGTATTCCCTTTTTCCTTACATACACACTGTCTATATCTGGGTCACAGCTGATAGAAACTTCAGGAAGGGTGTCGCTGACCTGCAGGAATTCAATCAATGTTTATGACATTGTAAAAAACTATTGTTAAAAATCCACAATTATATTCAAGCTTTGCTTGTAAATGTATAATAAAAATATTAGCATGAGCAAATTAAATGCAATTGTTAGCATATATAATAATAGGTCTAAATTAAATGCAAGTAGCAATGCAAAATAAAGTTCAGAGGTACATCTGTCAACATTTGGGATAGTGTGCAAGAGCTTTACTCACTAATGACATACACTGTTCATTGCTGAATGGCTCACTTACAATCGTTTTCTTGTCATTGCTGTGTCTGTATTCCTCCAAAAGATTGTCCTGATAGGACAGTAGACCCATCTCAGCTGCATCCCTGGCTTTCTTCCTTAAAGCCTTGATTCTCTTTTGCCATTCACGAAGTTCCTCTTGACTGTGTGCCATTGTGCAGTTATCACCATATTCGCATATCAGGGATCTATGGGAGAACATTTTATAGGCTGCTTTAACTTACTTTGATACAAGCAAACATCTAATGCCATGTCACACTTCATATAAATACCTTCCACATAATTTCAGGTCCTTATATGTTGGTGGCGGATCTCGGTATTTCCAAGTCTGAGAGGTACCTGTATCTTCAAAGATCAGTCTCCTGTGCTTCACAGTGAAACAGTGGTTCATCAGTTCCTCATCTGTTGGGAAGTGGACCTGGCAGAATGTGCAGTCAAACTGTCTTCCTTTTTCTTGAGACTTTGACTGCAGCATTCTTTGGTTTTGTTTTATCATATTCACAATCTGAGGAATTCCCAGGTTTTCATGCATGATGTTCCACAGCGCTGCTTCTTCTGAGCTCCTAGCGTAGGTACATTCATTTCCGTGCTTGGTGCATCCACTTTTTTTCAGTGAAGTACCAGCAAACATCATATTTGGAAGGTCTGGGACAGCTTGGAAGATGTCCAACAGGCCTCCACAATGAATTGCTACCTTTCTGCTTGATCAGTAAGATGTCTTCTGAGCAGTTATGAATGATCTCTTTATAGGAGTATGAAATCTTATTGTGTATTTCACAGCACTTATTACATCCCACACACAGCTTGTGTGTCTCTAGTAATGGCTTTCCTGTAGCTCAAATAGTAGAGCATGGCGCTAGCAACGCCAAGATCATGGGTTCGATTCCCAGGGAAAGCAAGAGCTGATAAAATGTAGAAACTGTAACTTGAACGCAATGTAAGTCGCTTTGGATAAAAGCGTCTGCTAAATGCATAAATGTAAATGTAAATGTAATGCTTGAAGGCTTCCTATGAGAGCCATGACTTAAAAGACATGAATTTCCTGTGAAAAGAAAACGTTTGGAATTAGAATGAGATTCCACAACTGCCATTTACTAGTATTGTAGACCAATATGGAGCCGCGAATGGCTGCCTCGGCATGAAGCTCTTCAGTTGTTGTACTGTTTTTGTTAGTTTTTCTTGTTTTTTTGTTTCTCAGACATGATCAGTTTATGCCAGGGATGAACTGCTGAATATTCGGCAGAACACACCACACAAAATGGTTGTTAGCGGAGCAGCGGCGCAGTTCAAAAGCTTTAAAATGCAAAAGCTTTAAAATTTTAAAGTGTGGGAAGCAAGCCCAACTTGTCAAGTTCCAACATCATGGCTTGAGACCAGCATGTCCTAGCCTCCATCCGGAAAATCGCCTGCTGCTCTGTGTTTAGGAGAATCCTCACTGAATTATGCCATTCTGGACAGTGCGTTAAGTCTGCTAGGCTTCCAGCTGTTCAGAACGGATTGCGACTCAGCGGGGAAATCACAAGGCAGCGGGACATGTTTCTACATCAATTAAAGGTGGTGTAAGATATAACAGCGTAGAAGAATATGTGACCCTGGACCACAAAACCAGTCTCAAGTCGCTGGGGTATAAAAAATACCCAAAAATACATTGTATGGGTCAAAATTATCCATTTTTCTTTTAAGCCAAAAATAATTAGGATATTAAGTAAAGATCATGTTCCATGAAGATATTTTGTAAATTTCTTACCGTAAATGTATAAAAACTTTATTTTTGATTAGTAATATGCATTGCTAAGAACTTCATTTGGACAACTTTAAAGGCGATTTTCTCAATATTTTTTATTTTTTTGCACCCTCAGATTCCAGATTTTCAAATAGTTGTATCTCGGCCAAGTATTGTCCGATCCTAACAAACCATACATCGATGGAAAGCTTATTTATTCAGCTTTCAGATGATGTATAATCAATCTCAATTTAAAAAAATTGACACTTAAGACTGGTTTTGTGGTCCAGGGTCACATATGTGCTGACCTGATCTAGAAGCACTCTTCATCAACTTTAAGCCTTTCTACCTCCCGCCACAGTTTTCCTCATTCATTCTGGTTAATGTTTACATTCCTCCGCAAATGCATGTCAATGCAGCATTACAACAGCTGGCCGATCAGATCATAGACACAGAGCAACAACACCCAGACTCTGTTATAAACATTCTTGGGGACTTTAATAAAGCAAACCTCTCACGTGAACTGCCAAAATTCAAACAACACATTACATGCCCCACCAGAGACAAAAATATTTTGAACCACTGCTACATCACAATAAAGGATGCATATCACTCTGCCCTCTCCGACCACTGCCTGGTTCATCTTCTCCCAACATACAGGCCAAAACTTAAATCTGTTAAGCCTGTAGTAAGGACTGTAAAGAGATAGACCAACGAAACAGAGCGGGCATTAAAAGCCTGTTTCGACTGCACTGATTGGAATATTTTTGAAGGTGCTGCCACTGATCTGGATGAGCTCACAGATTCTGTAACATCATATATACATTCTTACCAGGACTTATTTACTGTATTGACCCCAATATTAGACGACCCCCCTTTTTCCAGATGTACCTTTTGGGAAAAGGCTTTTTGAAAACCAAATCTTGTTTTTTTTTTTTCTTCAGTAAAACACATTTTTTTCTTAAATTATTTTCATATTGCATATTTTTCCTATTTTCATTTTTGTTTTGAAAGTATGGTAAATACTGGTAAAATACTGGTAAAATGTACCAACAATAACATGTACAAATATACACTTTTTGATATACCATAAAAAATAACAGGTAGCCCATCTGAATTATATAACATTTAGTCTATCCATCTCATAGTAGGCTAGCCTACCAAAATTTTATTAAAAGTAGAAGTGAAATCTTATTGTAGTCTTCAAATCTGGGTACTGTCTTACGTTTTAAAATCACTTATAGAGGAAGTTTGGTCCCATCAGGCTAACATGACAGTCACGACTCGTGCCACTGTAAGATTTTCTTTTCGTTTTGTTTTCACTCACAATCTTTACATTACGTATTTCATGGCACACTCGTTTTACGCGTATTTGGCGCCACCTATTGTTGTGGCCGTATTATTGACATGTCAAAGTCTAGACCAGGGGTGTCAAACTCAATTCCTGGAGGGCCACAGCCCTTCAGAGTTTAGCTCCAACCCTAATTAAACACACCTGATCCAGCTAATCAAGTCCTTCAGGCTCAATTGAAGACTACATGGTTTGGGTGTTGGAGCAGGGTTGGATCTAAACTCTGCAGGGCTACGGCCCTCCAGGAACTGAGTTTGACACCCCTGGTCTAGACCCTGAATATTAGACGACCGCGTTTCTTCACATGTATTTCCAAGAAAAAAACATTGCCGTATATTCGGGTCAATACGGTAACATTCCACAATGATAAGCCATGGTTCACAGCAAAACTCAGACAGCTTCGTCAGGCCAAATAGGATGCCTACAGGAGTGGGGACAGAATCTTGTACAGTCAGGCCAGGAACACATTGACAAAGCAGAACAGAGTGGCTAAGAGAAACTATTCAAAAAAGCTGAAAATCCAGTCTTCAGCCAGTGACCCTGCTTCAATGTGAAAAGGCCTGAAAGACATTACAAATTACAAGACACCATCCCCCAGCACTGAGGTGGATCAACAACTTGCTGAAGAGCTGAATGAGTTTTACTGTAGATTTGAAACTCCCGGTCTCACACCCCACACCTGCCCTGACCATCTGTCTATACAATCCCTGCACTCTGCATCATTGAAGATAATGTGTGTTAGATCTTCAGGAAACAAAAGAGAAGGAAAGCACCAGGACCAGACGGTGTTTCACCAACCTGTCTAAAATTCTATGCTGACCAACTGGCCTCCATCTTCTCACAGATCTTCAACAGATCACTGAAGCTGTGCGAAGTCCCTGTCTGCTTCAAATGCTCCACAATCATCCCCATCCCAAATAAACCAAAGAGAAAAGGATGTAATGATTCCAGACATGCTGCTTTAAAGTTTGTGGTCATTAAAGGGATACTCCACCCCAAAATGAAAATTTTGTCATTAATCACTTACCCCCATGTCGTTCCAAAAACCCATAAAAGCTTCGTTCGTCTTCGGAAGACAATTTAAGATATTTTGGATGAAAACAGGGAGGTTTGTGACTGTCCCTTTGACTGCATAGTAAATTGCACTATCAAGGTCCATAAAAGTATGAAATGCATCGTCAGAATAGTTCATCTCCCATCAGTGGTTCAATATGAATTTAATGAAGCGACAATAACACTTTTTCTGCGCAAAGAAAACAAAACAACTTTATTCTACAATTTGTCTCCTCTGGTTCAGCGTAGCGCCATTTTGGCAGATGGACTATTCTGACGATGCATTTCATACTTTTATGGGCCTTGACCTGTGTACTAGAAGCTTGTGACATCAGAACAAATTCCTTACTTGGCAATAAAACTCTATCTGACTTTTGCCACTGTTTTTGTTCCCTTTTGACGTCACAGCTGCAGCACTGTTTTACACATTCTAATATTGATCAATAAACTTTTCCAGCCTTCGGACAGAATAAAAATCAGTAGAGAACATATCTTTACATACAGCAATTTGTGTCTACAAGAATGGCTGTGATAATGGAAAATTATTAACCTGCCAACAAAACTTTTGCATTTAAATAAATGTAAATGTGAAAACAAATGTGCAGTTAAGGGACAATAAGAACAATGCACAGAACTCTTTCAAATTTCTGTTTAAGGATATAAACTGATGATTAAAGTAAACACCTTATAACAATAATTTCAAGTCACCATCTCTTAAAGGAACAGTTCACCCAAAAGAGATTATGTAATGATTTATTCACTCTGTCCTGCTGAGCATGACTTTCTTTAATCTGTGTAATTCAAAAGGGAATGTTTATCAGATTGAGAGATTTTCACGATTTACTATATGGAAAACAGTAATTAAAGTAAGCAGTGACTGAAATTGTCAGCTTTGAATTCCACAGATGATTACGAAATTTAATGGTCTTTTTTTTATTAATGATCTTATAATTTTCAATTAAATAATAAACTGTTCACAAAAGAGTCAGGTAACATGAATCAGTAATGCACTGCATCATCTTACCATCATATTTTCCTTCCCATCCCAATGTTTTTCTGATATGTCACAATCTTCTGGTAACACTGTAAGTTTCAGCCCTTCTCAGTGTCATGTGCGTCTAGAGGTGCTTAAACAATTTATGGAGTTGTTGCTGAGCGACGCTGGATAAGCCACTCCTTCCTAAAATTAAAGAATAACTTTATTTTTCCTGCACAGTGTGCTTGTACTGAACAGTGCAAACACAGTTTCAGCTCTCAGTTTCAATACTGATGAAAACCACAGGAAGCAAACTGACAGAGCTTAGGCCTTTCCTTCTACTAAATCAGAAATAAGAACCCTTAATGTTCCTATTAGAATCAGAATCAGAATGAGCTTTATTGGCCAGGTATGTTTACACATACGAGGAATTTGTTATAGTGACAAAAGCTCTACAGTGCAACAGAAAGACAGCAACAGGACAGGACACAGATAATAAAAGAATAATATACAAAATAGCAAAAACACAATATATAATATAGACAATTATGTGTGTACAGGTCTGATATGTGCAAATTTGAAATGAAAAAATAAGTATGTGTGGTGAATAAATAATGTATAATAGTGTTGTGTGTTCCACGTCAATGTCAAGTGTTCATGAGATGGATTGCCTGAGAGAAGAAACTGTTCCTGGTCGTTCTGGTGCTCAGAGCTCTGCAGCGTCGACCAGACGGCAGCAGTTCAAAGAGTGAGTGTGCTGGATGTGAGGGTCCAGAGTCATTTTACCAGCCCTTTTGCTCACTCTGGATGAGTACAGTTCTTGGAGACTGGGGAGGGATGTACTAATGATTCACTCAGCAGTCCATACTACCCTCTGTAGTCTTCTGAGGTCAGATTTGGTAGCTGAGCTGAACCAGACAGTTATTGAAGTGCAGAGGACGGATTCAATGATGGAGGAGTAGAACTGTTTCAGCAACTTCTGTGGCAGGTTGAACGTCCTCAGCTGCCGAAGGAAGTGCAGCCTCTGCTGGGCCTTTTTCACAATGGACTCAATGTGATTGTCCCAATTCAGGTCCTGAGAAATTGTGGTGCCCAGGAATCTGAATGACTCCACTGCAGTCATGATGGTGAGTGGAGGGAGTGCAGGGGGGTTTCTCCTGAAGTCCACTATCATCTCCACAGTTCTGAGCGTGTTCAGCTCCAGGTTGTTAAGACTGCACCAGACAGCCAGCTCCTTAACCTCCTGTCTGTAAGCAGACTCGTCACCGTCCTGGATGAGGCCGATCAGTGTGGTGTCGTCTGCAAACTTCAGGAGCTTGACAGAGGGGTCTTTAGAGGTGCAGTCGCTGGTGTAGAGGAAGAAGAGCAGCGGGGAGAGGACACAACCCTGAGGAGCTCCAGTGCTGATGGTGCGGGTGCTGGATGTGTATTTTCCCAGCCTCACTAGCTGCTGCCTGTCTGTCTGAAGCTGGTGATCCACTGACAGACAGAGGTGGGCACGGAGAGCTGTGTCAGTTTATTTTGAAGGGTGTCCGGGATGATGGTGTTAAAAGCGGAGCTGAAGTCTACTAACAGGATCCTCACATAAGTCCCTGGTCTGTCCAGATGCTGCAGGATGAAGTGCAGTCCCATGTTGACTGCATCATCCACAGACCTGTTTGCTCTGTGGGCATTTAATGAGTTTGTTCCTTAGCTTGCCAGAATAATTCCTCTTTGCCACTCTGATCTCCTTTTCCAGTGTGTATTTGGCCTGTTTATACAAGACTTTATTCCCTTTTCTGTAAGCGTCTTCTTTGGCCTGACGGAGCTGTATGAGTTTTGCAGTGAACCATGGTTTGTCGTTGTTGTGAGTTAGATGAGTCTTGGTAGGAATGCACATATCCTCACAGAAACTGATATAAGATGTTACAGTCTCTGTGAACTCGTCCAGATCGTTTTAGATTTTTTTATAATAACTACACCAATTTTAGCATCAGTTGTTTTTGCTATCAAGAGACAACATTAGGAACTAATGTTTGCATGCAACATGCATTTTTTAAACAATTATTGAACAAATTAGTAATGTTTTCCCCATTGGACAAGCTTAAATTTTTCCTGAAATATTTCAGAATGGAACTTACCTAGTAATATACTGACCATTCTTTATTCTGTATTGAAATGTTTCTTTTAACAAGAAAGTAACGGTCTTATAAGGAAAGTAAAACAGATGCATGATTTAATTATATGATACATTGTTATGAGAAGATTACCTGTTTAATTTTTAATGCAGAATTACATTGTGGCAGTTTAAAAAACAATTAGCGCTGATTGTTGGAACATTGTTTTCAATGTTGTGATTCTTCAAAAGGACACTCGGTAACACTGGCATAAGATGTAGCTGATGTGTCAACATTTTACTATTAAACTTGCCATTAATCCTAACAACCAAATTTAGAAAATGAATTTTAATTCAACAAATGCACAGTACTATTATATTGAAACTCACTTGGTTGAAACTATCTTGGTTGGTAAGTAAAACTAAAACACTAGAACATACATTTAGATCTATGCTGGGCATTGTTTAAGAAAACTAATTAGGCTTATTACACATGAAACCAAACATGCAGACTGGAATGGTACACAAACTATTACACAAATCAGGTGAATGAAACTGCTTTAATTGTACTTTGAGGACGGACACATATATGGAGTGTAAATATTTATTCTATCACCTGACCACTCCCTATCCGTGCCATTTTAAATAAAGTTATGAAAGGTTTGGACAAACAAAACAGGTTTACATCATGGCTGCATGTCCCATTGTCCTGCCTCTGACTTTAGGACCCAGGGATGTCATAATTGTGTGCACTTTTTAATGTTTTCAAATCTACCTGCCTACAATAATTCTGGTGATACACAACAAAAGCAGTATCTGAGCGAACAAAACAACTTCTATTTCATTTATCTGTAATTTCCATCACATCATCATCACATGGCCAGAGTTCGTCATGAACACATGATGACACGTACACAAACACACCCTCATTTTACTCAGCTTCGATAACTGATTTATCAGTACTTGATTGCATATGAGTCTTATCAGCAGCAATACAATCATAATGGTTTAGAAACTACATTCAGAAACCACTGGGTCAGTAATTTCCATATTCAATACCAGATCAAAAACTTGCAAGATATAGAAACTTCACAGATACTCAGGAGACACTAAATTGCTATATATGGTGATAAACAACTTAGATATTCTGATGTGTTGCCAACATAAATTATCTGTTGGATGTTTTCTTAGTTTCCCTCAGTTGCAAAAACGACAGAGACACCTTCTTACGAACTTATGCTTTAATCTTATTTTAAATGGTTTTCAGTAATCAGTTAGCAGCTTATAGCTTAGACATTTCGGTAACACTTTATTTTGATGGTCCCTTTTGAACATTCTGGTGACACTAAGTAAAGTTGCAACTACATGAAGGATAAAACCTTACATTACGTTACACAGCCCATTTTATACTTTCTTGATTTTTTGGGACTTGATTTTATTCATTGGATTTTGAAAAGTGTGTTTCAAACAAAAGCCATTCCCATAGCTCAAACAGTAGAGGCGCCAGGTTCGATTCTTAGGTAATGCATGAACTGATGAGATATACATTTCATATGCAATGCCAGTTGCTTGGGATTTAAGCATCTGCCAAATGCAAAAATGTCAAATGAATTCAGATCTGAATGAGAACTTCAAAAATTGAGGAGGCACTTTGAATGGGACGTTGGAGACATACTCTTAGAGTCATACTCTTTATATAATAACATACACTGATTGACTGATTCATTAAAAACAACCAGACAGACTCACCTTCTCTCTCAGACGCTGTTTGAGAGCATTAAGACGGGCCATGCGATTTTCTTGGATCAGCTCCATTTTGTGGTGAAGTTTCTCCTCGGCCATCTTGCTGTAGTTGTTGTTGACCTCCTGGGCCTTGGTGAGCACCTCCTTCTCACGCTCCCTTTTCTCCGCCAACTGCTTCAGCACCTGCTTCTCCTGAGACTACAGAAAGAGGGGCAGAAAGGTATGACAAATTCAATGTGACACAGTGAAGAAAATTTCTTACATTCAAAAAGTTCAAAGGAGAGAAGCCAAACAGCAAGACAAAGTCATGAAATGACATACAAAAGAGCCAAAGAGGACTGTATCAGATGGCAATATCATGATACTAATTGCCATATTCATATCATATGGTATCTGTCAGTCCTCTGTCGTGTGTGGTTTTTTTGTTGTTCTTTTTTTTTACATAAAAAAAGTTTTTTGTTTACAGTCTTCCTTTAACGGACATTAATAAAAGACAATACTGCAAAAACATTTTACAGTCAAGCTGTTATATTCCTGTTATATATGTATTGTCCAATATTCCTAATTTTTCTGTCATTAATTTAACTTCATATGTTGGTATTAATTCAGTGTTTATAATGCTAACACTTGAACTTAAAATAATTTTAACCGAAACTGACATGGTTTCTAGAGAGCAAAGGTTTTGTGTAATAGACTTAAAAATAAACTGTTAAAAGGATTTGATGATCAGTAGTCTAGTGATTGTAGGTTATTGTTGTTATCTTTCAGGTTGTATTTCAGCTTTAATGTACGGTTTTTTAAACAAAGCAGCTGATATTTGCCCCAGCGACAGCTAGAATCTAGTGGAGTGCCGAGTCGCTTTCACTCCAAAATGGCAGAAGCACAGGGCTGCTGTTGCAATGGAACGTTCTATTGGCTTTCACTTCTTGTCAGTATACGTTCTTTGTTACAGTTAACTGTTACTACGTTCTTACATGCAGTGAAGAGAGCAGAAAGCGGCGCCCAAACAGATGAAACTTTCAGTGAGTGAAAAAAAGTGAATGGTCCTTAATAAGTCCTATAAAGTCTTAAAGAGTGAACAACCCCCGCAAAACCACAGCTCTCTTCAGAGACTTTCCCAAACCAGCCTGTGTCTGTCTCCCCTTACTAACACTTCTCTGTGTGTGTGTGTTCTTACATAACAAAATATAGCCCCAAAGAGCATTTAGACACTAATTTCACAGTTTTTAAAAAAAGTTTTCATGTCTTTACTTAGATACAAAGTATCAAAGCAAAAAGAAGCACAAACACAAGCAAAACATTCAGTGGATGTGTGTTGGGTTTGAAATGCTAGATGTAGTGCTGAAGATGAAGACGGTCAGTATTGTGTCAGTTT
Source organism: Acrossocheilus fasciatus (assembly GCA_036784905.1). Classification (NCBI taxonomy): domain Eukaryota; kingdom Metazoa; phylum Chordata; class Actinopteri; order Cypriniformes; family Cyprinidae; genus Acrossocheilus; species Acrossocheilus fasciatus. The sequence goes on along the minus strand of CM071943.1, from coordinate 32,679,758 downwards.
GTGGATGATGTTAGTTTATGTGATTCTTTATGCCTGTGATTTTGAATTACTTAAAAATCATCTGATTCAAACATATTGAGAGTCGAACAGAGACATTAGTATAGAGACACGCAGATTTAATCAATCACATTTTTATTTGTGACTTCGGTGTCCAAATAGATTCTGCAGATTCTGTATCAACTGTTGTGCAAATTATGTAAAGAGCTGCACAGTAAGCATAAATTATGAAACATATTACATTCACAGATGCATATTTATACATGTAAACAAATAAATACACTGCAAAAATGCTTTTCTTACTCAGATTTTTAGTCTTTCCAGCCAAAATATCTAAAAATTCTTAAATCAAGAAGGATTTTCTTGAGAAGTAAAAATTATTGTCTTGTTTTCAGAAAAACATGTCAAAATTAAGTGAGTTTTTGCTTGAAACAAGCAAAATAATCTGCCAATGGGGTAAGAAAAATAATCTTATGTCAAACCGAAAACAAGATTATTTGTCTTGTTTTTTGACATGTTTTTTCTGAAAACAAGACAATAATTTTACTTGTCTAGAAAATCCTTCTTGATTTAAGAATTTTTAGATATTTTGCCTGGAAACAAGACTAAAAATCTGAGTAAGAAAAGCATTTTTGCAGTGTATTTATTTGTTTACATGTATAAATATGCATCTGTGAATGTAATATGTTTAATAATTTATGCTTACTGTGCAGCTCTTTACATAATTTGCACAACAGTTGATACAGAAGAAAAGCATTTTTTGCAGTGTACAGAACATTCAGATTCTTGCATTACAATTATACACTCATAGACACAACAGAAAACAGCATGAATACAATTGAATACAAATAATTGTGAACAACATCTAAAAATAATTCATATACAGTTACTAATTGCAATTTGCCTTAGCATTTGCTTTATATGCTATCACAGCACCTCTAAGTGGTCAAACATTAACATTGTAATAGTCATAGTCTAGTGGTGCTGTCCTGGTAAAATTGATTTAAAGATTGAGGTAATTAAAAATATCCTTCGTTTATATAATTCGTAATTACATGGACAGAAATGTCACTTTACCATCATCTTTTTTTTTTTTTTTTTTTTTGCATTTGTTTGTACAAAAATAAGATTCACCATAACAAACCTAATGCAAAAAAGTTTTCTTTATTAATTTATGGCTGAGTAATGCCAACTTCACAAAAAGGCTGAAATTAAAATAGATAAATATAATATAATTTCCAAGACTAAAACAGACTTAAAATGAAACATATTTAATATTTAATTAAAAGTTCATACATATACTAAAGTGCCATTCAAGAGTAATTATTTTATGATGATATTAATGTATAGCACCAATATTCAACAGATCTGACAAAGTGCAATGTTCCCTGGTGTCCTTTTTTTTGTAGTATAAATGAGTGAATGTAGAGTATACAAGTGCACATTTAACACAGCTGTAAAGCGAATGCATCTCCAAAAATAAAACTGCATGAAGCACATCATCTTCTAGCAGTTCTCAGCAGACTTCTAGTGGGTTTTTGAACCTGGATGTGCCGGGCGGGATTCACTACACATCCTTTCTCCTTATAATGATCCAGAAGTCTTCTCCACAACACACTGCAGCGCAGCAAGTTCTCATTACCTGTCAAAATAGCAGAATTATAGCACTGTAATCCAAGCATCAAATATAAAACTGATAATATAAAATACATATATAACACTATCATTATCCATATCATTTGACATTTTTATACCCTTATAGGCAGGGCTGGAAATGGGGTGGGGGTGGGAGACGGTGTTTCATTTCCAACTGGTTAGGTTTATTTGGAAATTACAGTGATTTCTATATTTTATCCATTCAAAAGACTACGAAGTTCTGCATATAAATGTAGCGCTGTGTTTATGGTTCGGTGCGCAATGCCATCTTTTGCCATTTAATATCTGCAGACTGCAGCCACACAGCACAGACCGTGAAGACTGAAGTTGTTGTCATTCATTGTAACAAACAAACTGTAGACACAATGTAAATAATACATTCATTGTGCAGTGTAGAGAGCTTCATTCATTAAAATGGAAGTTTGTGAGATAGCGATGAACGGAGGGTAACAGCTTTTTAATGATTATAGAGAGTTTGCAAATGTGAAATTGAATTTATACAACAGTTTATACATTTTTGATTTTATACAAAAGTTAATATTAAGTGACTTACATTTTAGGAAAACTGATGTCTATTTTGCTCTATTTCATCAAAAAAATATAGTTAAAAAACAAAGTCACAGCTGAGCCTCTGTGCAAGTCTTTGACACAGCGCGGTTTCATTTATGAATGAATCTTTGCTTTTGAACAAATCTAGTGAGTCAATGATTCAATGACCCATTCATAAAGAGAGTCACTTGCTTCGTTCCTAAATGAATCAGCCATTTGAACGAATCGATTGAATGATTCAGTGACAAAGACAGTGACTTGCTGCGACCTACTGGCCATTTCGGTTTCATTTTTAAAGTATAAATAGAGTCATTTAATTCATTGAAATTTCTATATTTAAAACATTAATCTCATAACATTGTTATTATGAGATGCATTAATGCCACCTCTGAGTCTTGTCAAAAATTTCTTAAATTCTGTAAATATTCCTTAATGCCACATTTGTGCTCTTCTGTGCCATGCAAAGATGAATTGTTGATGCTGATTTCATTTGACTGGAAACTTATTCTTACTGATTGTTATATCTTATTATTTTAATTTAATTTATTGTTTAGTTAAATTTTTTTGATAAAAGTTAATAAATCTACACTTTTTTGGCACAAAAGATGACATACATTTAATAAAGTTAGAAAAATTGCATTACAAATGTTTAAAAGAAAAAAAAAAACTTTAAGGAAAAAACAGACTTTAAAGTTATGTCTCTCAGTCTAAACTCTACCCCGTCACACTAAACATTCTACGCCCCTAAATAATTTAGTCTCAACTCATATGTGACTTCATTCAGGTCTCTTTAATAGTGGTGCAGAAAATGGTTGGTAGTATCATACTTTTTATTCATATTTTTGAGGCATGTTATAGTCAGGGAGGTTACTGTCAAGCTTAACAACTCAACCCCGTCATATAAAATTAAGATGGAAAATTATTACTTTTACAACATTTTATTTTAATTCATAAGTATATACAACGTGTTTATTTTATTGCTGCCATATATGGTCTACTCTCCTATGCTACATGAGCAGCAGTGGCCATTTTGTGTGAAAAACACTCAACCCCATCACAAATATACTGCATGTATTTAGGGGCCAAGCACCGAAGCTGCGGAGGCACCTATTGTTATTGTTATTGTCTTTTTTTCTTCCGCTCGAAGTCTATGGCAGCCCATAGAACCGCTTGCGGGAAAGTTGTAAAATTTGGCACACTGATAGAGGACAGTGTCAATAGTAACCACAGCAAATTTGGAGTCTCTAACTCAAACTCTCTAGCGCCACCACATGTCCAAAGTTTCACTTTTGAAATGCTAATAACTTTTGAACCATAAGCCAGAAAATGAATCCTTGGCTCAAGCCGAGTCGAATCCAGTCCAAAATTCAAAAATCGTAAGGTTTAGTTTTTTCGCTATATTCAATTGTTCGTAAAACCTACTTTTTCGAACTCGTCCTAGACGGTTCATCCGATTCTGACCAAAATTGGCTCAGATCATCTACAGACCACGCAGGCAAAAAGTTATGGAATTCAAGTCAATTAGTCCAAGCGTTCTCGAATAATGCACGAATAAATTCTACAAAAAGCATGCAAAAATAGATCTGAGGCTATATCTCTGCAACGGTTTGGCATATTGAGACGAAACTTGGTGTGTGTTATAACAAGCATGACCTGAGGCTACCTGCAGTGTTTCGGCACTGTGCCACCTAGTGGTCAGGAGATATGAAAAATGCATATTTTTGCTTATAACTTGTGAATGGTTAGGCTAAAAAAAAAAACAAACAAACAAAAAAAAAAAAACACAAAACTGGTCTCTTTAGATTCGGTGCATCATGCCGAGTCCAACCATATCTGATTTTCCCATATTAGCCATTTTGGGAGTCAGCCATGTTGAATTTTGTCGTAAAATGCTATATTTTACGAACACATTAACGTATCGTTACGAAACTCAGTGTGGCCCTGATGGTACTCAAAAAGTTTGGGGACAGCGCCACCTTTTGGTCAAAAGTTATAATGAAATTTCTAAAAATGCTAATAACTTTTGCTTACATTAGCCTATTGTAATCAAACTGATGTTGATAGATTCCTTGGGTCATGTCGAGAACATCGATACTAATTTTGCAATAATTGGCTAAACTTGCTGTTCGCCATTTTGATTCATGTTGAAAACCTACTTTTTCGAACTCCTCCTAGACCGTAAGTCCGATTTTCACCAAATTTGACTCGGATCATCTTCAGACCATGCTGGCAAAAAGTTATGGATTTCGTGTCGATATATTACACGGTTTTCGTTTAGCGCATCAAAGAATTTGTTGGAAAGATGCCAAACTGCATCTGAGGCTGTATCTCAGCGAAACTTTGACATATTCGCACCAAATTTTGTATGTGACATTGTCACCTCACACTGAACATACCACGTCAGTTTGGTAACATCGCCACCTATTGGTCAAGAGTAATAAGCCATTGATTAATTATTAATATTGAAATTCCCAACCATGCTAATAACTTTTGACTGCATTAGCCTATTGTAATGAAACTGGTCTCAAATTATTCCTTGGGTCATGCCGACAACATGCATACCAAATATGTCATAGTAAGCCGAACTTCCTGTCCGCCATTTTGACTTATGTCGAAAACCTACTTTTTCGAACTCCTCCTAAACCGTTTGTCCGATTTTCACCAAAATCGAGTCATATCATCTTCAGACCATGCTGACCAAAAGTTATGGATTTCATGTCGATAGACAAAACCATTTTCACATACCACAGCAACGAATTTGAGGCATGATGCCAAAATGACACTTGAGGCTGTATCTCTGCAATGCTTTGGCATTTTGACACCAAACTTTGTGTGTGCCATAGTCACCTCACACAGAACACACCACATCGATTTGATAATGGTGCCACCCGTTGGTCAAAAGTGAAAAGTCATTCAGTCTTCTTACTAGTAGTTTTAAATGATTTTTCAAGCATTTGGAGTACAATAATCTTAAAATGCCTTCAATTACTCATTGCTGAAGTTTGTCTGATGCTTCGTGCTATGCTTAGCTCCTCGTGTTGCCGCTGATGTGCTTGGCCCCGTCATTGCTGCTTGCAGCTATATTTCTCATTGTTACAGGGTTGTAAACCTGTGACAGGGTTGAGTTATTTGCTTCATTTATTAATAATTTTAATGAAAAACTATAAAACAGTCATGGTTTCAGTAAATATATATACTCCAAAACCATGACAACTCATATTTTTGTTTTAAATAGAATTTTTGACCCAATATGTCCACTTAAACATTGACAAGCATCATACATCAGAAATTGTGCCCACATTTGCAGCAGAAAGACAATGTTTGCCATGAAGATATGTTGACCCAGAAACAAGGGGACAATATGAGAGAGAAACAAAACCAAAAATTTTAATTTAAGGCAGTGTATCCCTTCAAATGTGCTACAGTCTTCAACCCCATCACCCCCTGTCACATTCATATTTTTAGAAAAATATAGGGAAGACAATTAAGAACAAAAGTATTTCTTGCTGATTACCATCTGACATGTTAAGGGCTAAAACAATAAAATTGTGGTTTTAGTTAAAATTTTAAATTAAAAATATTTTTTTTACAAAAATAAAGAGACTGTAGACACACAATTTGCGTATTTTTAGCTTCAGTCCTATAAAAATGTGAAAATGATGATAAATGTTACATTTATTATCATTAAATTGTTATCAGAGACACACGAGCAGTAGGTAGATGTTTGTTTTATAACAATTTCTGTGTAAAATCCTTTTTTAAACCAACCCCATTTTGTCCGTTACGGGGTTGAGAGAAAAAAAAAAGTAATAAAATAATAAAAGATCTTTAATGCTTGAGGTGGGAAAATATGATGATATTTTGAATATGATATATTAAAATATGATGAATATTTTTTGGAGGTTTGATATGTGCCTAATGATGTGGGGTATTTAGAAGTTGAATCACATGTAGTTGAAAAACATGTATATAAGTTGAAATCCCAGGAATGACCCTCCTGTCATTGATCAGAAGGTCTGTTCCTATTTTTTTTATTTTATTTTATTTTATTTTTTAAGTAGGAGCACAAGTGCTCCTGAAAAGAAATGTAAGGATATAGTCCTCAAGAATGTAATATTAAAAACTAATTGCAAACATTTTTGCAAAGTAATGTGCGCAAATTCACACACAGTGTATCTTTAATTTGGCCAGAATTGCATGTGCTTGTCTAAATATACAAGAAGGTTTAGAGAAAATATTAAATAAGTTGTTAATAAATGTTATTATATTAAATACATCCGAAAGATCATCTAAAATTACCATTATTAACCCCCCACATTATTGACTCCCACAAGCAGATGGTGTAACTAACCAATGATGCACAGGCCTTCTTGAGCCCTGGTGATGCCCACGTTAACTTGGTGTGGGTCCATGATGAATCCAAGTCGTTTCATAATCCAGGATTTGGTTGGTTGTGTTTCTATTTCAGATTCGGGACAAGAGCGCACAGTTGACATGATGACATATTTCCATTCACTTCCTGTGGCCAAAGAAACAAATGAGAAAAGTTAATAATAAGCTGTATTGACAGTGTAGAAACTACGAATGCCTTGAATGTGTTTAGTGTCTTAAAAAAACATAAAACCATAGAATTCCTGTATATGTTTATTATACATTTATTTTTCTAATTTATAAAAGGGAGCTAAATAATGTTTAGTTTTCAATGTACAGGTGCTGGTCATATAATTAGAATATCATCAAAAAGTTGATTTATTTCACTAATTCCATTCAAAAAGAGAAACTTGTATATTATATTCATTCATTACACACAGACTGATATATTTCAAATGTTTATTTCTTTTAATTTTGATGATTAGAGCTCACAGCTCATGAAAGTCAAAAATCTGTATCTCAAAATATTAGAATATTTACATTTGAGTTTGAATAAATGACCATCCCTACAGTATAAATTCTGGGTATCTCTTGTTCTTTGAAACCACAATAATGGGGAAGACTGCTGACTTGGCAATGATCTAGAAGACGAACATTGACACCCTCCACAAAGAGGGTAAGTCACAGAAGGTCATTTCTGAAAGGTGTGGCTGTTTACAGAGTGCTGTATCAAAGCATGTTAAATGCAAAGTTGACTGGAAGGAAGAATTTGGGTAGGAAAAGGTGCACAAGCAAAAGGGATGACCGCAAGCTTGAGAATACAGTCAAGCAAAGCCGATTCAAACACTTGTGAGAGCTTCGCAAGGAGAGAACTGAAGCTGGAGTCAGTGCATCAAGAGTCACCACGCTCAGACGTCTTCAGGAAAAGGGCTACCAAGCCACTTCTGAACCAGAGACAACGTCAGAAGCGTCTTACCTGGGCTGTGGAGAAAAAGAACTGGACTGTTGCTCAGTGGTCCAAAGTCCTCTTTTCAGATGAAAGTAAATTTTACATTTCATTTGGAAATCAAGGTCCCAGAGTCTGGAGGAAGAGTGGAGAGGCACAGAATCCGTGTTGCTTGAAGTCCAGTGTGAAGTTTCCACAGTCTGTGATGATTTGGGCTGCCATGTCATCTGCTGGTGTTGGTCCACTGTGCTTTCTGAAGTCCACAGTCAACGCAGCCATCTACCAGGAAATTTTAGAGCACTTCATGCTTCCTTCTGTTGACAAGCTATATGGAGATGCTGATTTCATTTTCCAGCAGGACTTGGCACCTGCCCACACTGCCAAAGGTACCAAAAGCTGGTTCAATGACCATAGTGTTACTGTGCTTGATTGGCCAGCAAACTCACCTGACCTGAACCCCAGAGAGAATCTATGGGGTATTGTCAAAAGGAAGATGAGAGACACCAGACCCAACAATGCAGATGAGCTGAAGGCCACTATCAGAGCAACCTGGGCTCTCATAACACCTGAGCAGTGCCACAGACTGATCGACTCCATGCCACGCCGCATTGCTGCAGTAATTCGGGCAAAAGGAGCCCCAACTAAGTATTGAGTGCTGTACATGCTCATACTTTTCATTTTCATACTTTTCAGTTGGCCAAGACTTCTAAAAATCCTTTCTTTGTATTGGTCTTAAGTAATATTCTAATATTTTGAGACACTGATTTTTGACTTTCATGAGCTGTAAGCTCTAATCATCAAAATTAAAAGAAATAAACATTTGAAATATATCAGTCTGTGTGTAATGAATGAATATAATATACAAGTTTCACTTTTTGAATGGAATTAGTGAAATAAATCAACTTTTTGATGATATTCTAATTATATGACCAGCACCTGTACTTTCATGGGTTCAGGTTTTGATGTTCATTCTGCCATTAGTGGACCCACTGATGTGAAATGGCATTTGTGAAATTGTTCTTACCTTGACTCCTCATGATGGTGTTGACTGTGATGTCACTCATACCCTTATCAAACAGGAACTCATTAATACTTGCCACTTGAGCATTATATGGTGTGAGAATGGCAATGTCCTTTGTGTTTATCCCAGCCTCAGTCAAAAGAATGGCGATCCGCACCTGTAGGAAGTTTATTACAATTATCATATAACAATAATATTAATAAAATACAAATGAGTTTTTTCTAGCTTGTGAAGACGTCACGTGACGTCTCTTAATTTCGATTCATGTTATGTATTCATGTAACAATTAATAAACAATTCTTAAATTAAACGGTACTTTCTATTGTATAAATATTTCCAATAATGTCCATTTGTGACAAAAACTTATGTTTTGAAATTTGAATGTTGCGAAAGGGAGCGCACCGCTAATGAAACTTAACCGCCAACATTTGGCGCCTGACGCCATCGTCTGAGGAGAAGCTGGAAGAAGAGCGTAAATCTAACGCTCTCTGCATCAGATATGTGAAAATAACAGAATTCACACACAGTATTTGTTCAATTTTGGCACGTGTTAAAGATGAATAACCTGTTGGTGTCAGGTTAAAATTAGGCTATAGTCCGTTTTGTAGTCAGTGAGCGTGCTGAATCGCAAGATGGCGCCAATTAGCTTTTCTAGCTCGCTTTGTTGTGAAAATGTAGAAACCGTGGAGTGAGAGACGAGAGTAGTAGCAGTATGTGAAATATCCGCATTAGCGATCATCAGGAGCACTTCTATGGTGCATATTTGGGGCTTAGCAGACCTCTATGGCTGTCTATAGATAATGGAGGTATCCTTCAATTAAATATCGGAATAATATGCTATGTGTGTAGGAGTTTTGCGTGTAACATAATAGGCATTTTAAATTGCACTATAGCCCAAAATACACTTTAATTCATCTACTAAAGTGCTCTTACCACTTCTTCTGTCTCTTCTGCATTTGCCTTTGAATTTTCATTCCCCCGTTCAGTCGAGACCACCAGACTATTCTCCTTTCCTTCAACATGACCAAAGACGATGCACGTTTGCCTTGATTTAGTAAGGAAGAGACTTGGTTTGGATAATGTTCCAGTTTTTAACTTTCCTCCATAGAACTCCTCAGATGGAAATGCACAAATGTCTTCTTGCTGTAAGAGACAAGATATTTAACCGATACATTTTAATTTGAACTATAAAAATAGAACTACTGCGGTTTAGTTGTTTAGATCAGTTTTATTTTACTGGATAATAACTACTATCACCGATTGAAAATTATACATTAACATAAAAAGCAGAGCTGCCATGATCTAAAGAACAGTAAAAAGAACAATAACTGACAAATGTTTAGAAACAAATACAGTAATAAAGCTATATGGCCAGTTTTACTAAATGGCAAATTAGCGCAAAAGAGCACAATTCCAAAACCGCGTTGATGGCTGTGGAAATATCTGCAGGTGATTAACTACAACGCACAAATTAAAGAACAGACACATTTCATTTACGAAAGTGCAAATTAGTGTAAGGATATGTTCCGATTCGGATAATGTGTTCTTCTGTCATTCCAAATATATGAATACGTGTGGAAAAAAAATCCTCTCCTTTCTACCACGCGCTTTCTGTTCTCTGCAGTGCCTCCTCCTAGCAACAACAAATGCAGCTATTTCAAGCACAAAATAGTTTAAGACATGCTTTTTTGGGGTGTTAAATATGGCACAAATACCAGTAATTTGACGAGCGCAAACATTAGTAAGTTGCGATGCGTCATTCTTTTTAATACTCTCCTCCCATAAATTTTGTGTCTGAAAGGGATCTTCCTACAAATGCATATTCAATTAGGTCAGGCTCAAAAAATAACTGTGTCCACGCCTTTTCAGTGCTAATTCTTCACTGCGCGTCTTTAGTAAATCCTGACAATACTATTTTTAATATAACGGCAAAAGACGGTTTGCGCTGGCGCAAGCTGATAGTAAATCTGGCCCATAGTGTGATAATTTATTACCATTCTGTACTGAGTGTCAAGCAAGAGTGCTTTCTCCATGTAACGTTCGAAAAGAGATTTGCTCATTCCCAGTCGCTCCACCACATCACAGTGGACTACAGGCTGCAGCTGCATATGATCGCCCAGAAGAACAACCTACAACATGAAATTATTAGGATAAGAACCTAACAGTAGATTCAGCAGTAATGCAAGTTGTGGTCAATGCAATTATAATTTAAGTAGAACACTTTTTGTTTTACCTATTGATGTGAATGTAAAGCTACAGCCTCCAGTAACCTTTAATGTGTGTTAAACAACCAATCTATGCTGCTAATGTCCAGGTTTAAAGGGGTCATCAGATTCCCATTTTCCACAAGTTGATATGATTCTTTAGGGTCTTAATGAAAAGTCTATAACATACTTTGGTTAAAATTTCTCAACGGTAGTGTAAAAAAACACCCTTTTTACCTTGTCAAAATCAGCTCTGTTTAAAGCAACATGTTTTGTTGCATTTCGCTTTAAATGCTAATGAGCTCTGCTCACCCCGCCCCTCTCTTCCATGGGGTGATGAGCAGACTGTAAACTTTAGCCGCATTTACTTGTGAAACTTGCTAACTAGCACATTATTAGGAAAGGCAATTTGCAAAGATTCATAAAAAAACCCTTATACTCCTTCTGTAGATGAATGATTCAAGCGAACATAGACACATTTAGGCAGATCGAGGATAGACACATTCCCTTCAAAAATTAAAGTAACGCTAATCCTCTGCGTTTTCAGCGGCTCAGATGTTGGGAGTCAATGACGACTGCTATGTTCATTATTACATCCAACAACAAAACACCTCAATCGCTTAACCTGAGATGTTCTTGTCTTCCACTGCACTGGAGTCGACACAATGGCGGACAGCTCACAGCTCACTCAGGGCGGGTCTAAGGTAAGACAGCCTTGTCAATCGTGGGAGCGACATGGAGAGAACTACGTCATTCTCAGAATCTCAGAACAGCCTGATTTGAGAAAGGGGATTTTTAAAATAGGGATTTAAAAAAAACACTGGGTGGATTTTTATCATTATAGGGTGGATATGTACACACACTTCCAACACACATTTATGTGTTCAAACAACATGTGAATTTTGCATCCGATGACCCCTTTAAGTGTTTGTCTGAAACAAAAATTGTTTTGGAATCGTGCAGTACCTGCTCAGGCTTATGAGCCACTAGTGGAATAAAGGCTTCAGGTTCAGTTGCCATGGCACATTCATCAATGATGATCTGTTTGAAGTCGAGGGCATCAGCTAAAGCAGGGTGTGAGGCTGCTGTGCAAGTGCACAAGATGACATCATGCCGCAGTAATTCATGTTTCCGAGCCTTTTGGAGGATTTCTCTGTAGCTTTAAAACAACAAAAAAATTGTTTTGCAACTTTTGTGAACTTTAAATTAGCTTTTCATTTCTAAGAAATTGTGTTCAAACAATTTTCAACAAACGAAAAAATATCATAGAGCCAAAAAGCATGTGAGATGTACTCAGTGTTGGGGAGTAACTAGTTACATGTAACTAAATTACATAATTGAATTACAAAATAAATGTAACTGTAATCATTTACAGTTATTGGTCAAAAATGTGTAATTAAATTACAGTTACTCATGAAACTGTTAACGATTACAAAAGGGGTTACATCTGATTTTTTTCACACACACACACACACACACACACACACACACACACACACACACACACACACACACACACACACACACACAAAGATTTAATTGATTTCTTTCATAAATTGCAGTGACTGCTCTAAAATATGAGACACCAATTTTTCAGGAGTTTAGGACACAGAATAGGTTACTACTTAGATTTATGCATATGCTTTATTTTTTAAGATTAACAGTTTTTTTCCCCATGGCATCGTTAGATGCCAGTTGTTTCCTGTCGTAACTATGCAAAGATTTGATTTCAAAAACGGTATCATAGCTACTAAACTATTTCTTGTTATGGTTTAAAATCTGTATTTAACCCACTGATCTATATATATTAACTGGATCACTCATTACGTTCTTAACTGCCGACAGGCGGTGAAGCTACTGGAAGTATTCGAGCCGCCATCATAGTTTGCTTGATGATTTGAAAGCAAAATGTAAAGAAAAAAAATGAAAAGTAAAAAAGTAGAGAAAAAGCAGTTTAAAAAAGTGACATTATCACTAACTTTGATCTATCGCAAGTTTAAGCACTCTCAAAAAAAAAAAAAAAAAAAAGAAACTATCGTTATAATCACTGAAGCTGTATACACTGTGAAATGAATCTTTATGATGAGGGAATTCGAGGGGAATTCAGTCAGCGAATGCGCACACTAGGGTTGTGCGATATTGAAAAAAAAAATCTATATTTTTGGGGATTTTTTCGATAACAATAATCAGACGATATTTTGCCAAGTGTGTTATTGTGCTGATATCTGACAACCGTGGACAGCTGCAGTTTTTGATATTCTTCATATTCTGTGTGGTCAGTTCACATCAGTGATAGAAATTAATCTTCTCATATAAGTTTAAATTGATTTTTTCCTTTTATGGGCAATTTTACTTTTAATAAAGCCATTTTTTTTTCTAAAAGTGTGCATCTTTTGAGTCAAATTGTTACAATTAATCAGTCAATTAGAATAAGAAGACATTTAGGCATTTTCTTCTAAAAGGGTCAGGAGTCTAAATACAAAAGAGTGGCCAGCAGTCATGCTAGATGTGTGACACACAGACTGCACTAAACCAAAAAAAAAAAAAACTGTTGACAGTATTAGTCTCACAGAGGAGTGTCATGGTATACATTAGTTTGTTTGCAAATTTAGTGTTTTATTTAGAGTCTTTATTTAGTGATGTCTGTCCACAACACTGTTCTACTTTGATGTGTAATGTTGAGGTGTAATGTGTTTCTGCACTCATCTATTTTTTAGCAAATCAAGAAAATTTGTCTAAAAAAATGGTTTATATTTTTTGTGCTCTGTATGGAACATAAATGCCTGTTTAAGTGATGAACTCCATTACTTGTGTTTGTTTTCAGACATGAAAACAGATGCTTTATACTTGTGCTACAACTGTTTGGCCTTGTGCTACAAAAATTTCAACCTCTGTAGCACAAGTGCTATGTGCAAAAAAAGTTAACGTAACAGTCTTAGGTATGTTTCCCCAGCAGACTTTCTGCCATTTTCCAAAAGGGTTACAATCACTTCAAATCTTGCACAAATCTCGCACAAGACACAGAAAGGGGCAGCATCCATGACGCTTTGGTAGGGATCCCAATTGACTCGGAGTGGCCGACTGAAAGGGAGTGTCTCGGTTATGTATGTAACCTTCGTTCCCTGAAGGAGGGAACGGAGACGTAACATCCCGTCACCACAGCTGCTGTACCACCACTGAGCAGCCGGGTTACCGGCTCAGCTCCTCAGCGAAAACCTGAGTACGATCAGCGGCAGCTGGATGCAATCATCACATGCCAATGTGCATTGGCTCGTTTAGTTTACACTCTAAGTGGATTGGTCTCTCTAAGCAAGATCCCAATTCGTTGGTCACCGACGTGACGTCTCCGTTCCCTCCTTCAGAGAACAAGGGTTACCTACGTAACCAAGACGTTTCTTATTAATTCAATGGAATGTATGGAATAGGGAATACCAATATGGGGGCATGGTGGCTTCACTTTTATAACGTAATGAGAAATCCTGTTCTCTATTATAAATCAGTGATTTAACCTCAGAATGATCTCAAAGTAAGTCTTATTTTGTGGTGGCTGTGCTTTAAAATTAAATTATAATCTTAATTCAAGCGATGAAGGATTTTGAAAATGATACTAATCAGTCTTGAGTACTGTAAGATTAACCCTGCCTGGTATACATGTTTGAAAATGATTAACAGTTGTAAAGATTAGAAATGTATACAAGTAATCAAAAAGTAGCTTAATTAAATGTAATCAGCAGAGGCGGACAAAGTACACAGTTTCCTTACTTGAGTGAAAGTACAGATACTACTGGTCAAATACTACTCTACTACAAGTGAAAGTTGTAAAGACAAATTTTCACTTAAGTGAAAGTAGGGAAGTACAAGTTTTTAAAAGTACTTAAGTACTTAAAAGTAAAAAGTAAATGCATTGTCGTATTGTTGTATATTTACAATACCATATGCCACTAATGCAACCTACTGAATACACTGATTAGCTTGTATAATCTTTGGAATTAAGAGCTTTTATGTTACAAAACATATTAAAAGGGAACAACTGAATGAAGATAATCATCTTTATTTTTATCTAACACTCCTACAGCTACATTGAACTCATTTTAATACTTGTTTAAAAGTTCCAAAGTTCTTTTTCAAAGAGATATTGAAGTCTATGATATGGATATGGTTTTAAGTAAACAAATCAAACATTGAAAAGAAAACAAACTATAGGTTTCTATAGTGAGATAATAGTAAATTTGTGGATACTGTGATTTTACTGCAAATACCATAGTTATGGTTACTATAGTAAAAACATGGTTAATTTTCCAAAGGGCTTTAATGAGTTAACACATGTCTTTTTAGAGCGCTTTTTGCTGTGCAGTAGCGCGGACGTTTACATTAGTTTAGTGGGGAAGATCCCGAGGTTGCCAGATTTGCGTAAAAAATATCAGCCAAATGTCCTTTCACAGCTGCGCGGAAAACTGCAGGGTTAGACATACTGTAAGACTTGGCAATACAGGAAGGTCCTGGCAGATCGCAGGCCGGATTTTCGCAGAAAAAAAGGGTTCAGTGAATCTGAAAATGCACTCTTTGTAAAAACTGCTACATATAACGACTTTCTACTTGGGGACCTTGATATAAATGTAGTTGAGTAAAAAGTACGATATTTGTCTTTCAGATGTAGTGAAGTTAAAGTCGCAAGTTTCCAGAAAAAAATAATACTCGAGTAAAGTACAGATACTCAAAAAGTGTACTTAAGTACAATACTCAAGTAAATTTACTTCGTTACTGTCTGCCTCTGGTAATCAGTTACATTACTTTAGTAAAGTAATTGAAATACTGGTAGTTACACTACTTATTATTACTTTTTAGACAGGGTAACTTGTAATCCGTAACCTATTACTTTTCCAAAGTAACATTCCCAGTGCTGTATGTACTGTAGTTAGAGTCGTACTTACAATTTCTTTTCTTCATTAGTGAGTGCATCTCCACTTGCAATTTTCATATCAAAAGCTAGTATTTGTGTGGAGAATGGGTTGCCGCCTTTTCGAATCAGGCGGTGAAGTGCAATGGAGCTAATAAATACACATCTGTTAGTGAAGCATACAATACACATATACACTACAGTCGTAGTTAGTACCTACACTCATATAATTGATAAATGGACAGTATTTGCAAATACCTGAGCTCTGTGTTGGGTTTTTCGCCTCTTTTTGAATTGCGTGACAGCTTCAGTTTGCAGCCTGGGTAAGGATATTCCAACATCTCCATCTGAGCACTGTAGACTCTGAGAGGTCTAAGTTGATTTCGAAGTTTTACGAGATGACCTGCAACACATTTAAACACTTAAAGTGCAGTAATGTGTGATGCTATTTAAATCTGAAATGTGTAACTGCTGCTTTATGTTACAGGGCTGACGAGACGTGAGACGTGCGGATCCATATGCAGGTTTTTAATGAGCAGAGACGTGGTCATACAGGCAGGGTCAAACAATGGCAAACAGGTATAACATGGGCGAGACAAAGACTAAACAAAGACAAGCGTGGGTCGACGATCGGCGAACAGTATCCAAAGGGGCGAGACAGGAGAGGTAATCCAAAATGTCAGCGAAAATCCAGGCAAGGGAAAACAATCCGAACAAGGGCAGGGCAGGGCAGGGCAGGGCAGGGCAGGGCAGGGCAGGGCAGGGCAGGGCAGGGCAGGGCAGGGCAGGGCAGGGCAGGGCAGGGCAGGGCAGGGCAGGGCAGGGCAGACTAACGGGGCTCTGTAGGGCAGCGATAATGCATACAATACTCGGCCCCGAGGCAGAGAAAGTCCATGGCTTAAATACTGTGTGCAAATGAGAATCAGCTGTGTGTGATCAGTGCAAGGAGCTGTGCGTGTCGTTAGTGCAATGAATGATGGGAACTGTAGTTAGATGTTGAAGTGCAAGAGTCCATGTGATGAGTGGGTGACCTCTAGTGGTGAGTGAACGGAAGTGCAGACTGGATTCGTGACACTTTACTAGTGGCACATAACTAAATGTCATACTGAAGATAATCACTGGCTATATAGAATAGCATACTAGATACAACCACATTCTTACTAATTCTGCAGTATTTACTGTGCAAACTAAATGTTAAATTCCTCATGTATTGAATATCTGAATAATTACTACTTTTGCCAAAAAAATGTAGTGTATAATATATATATAAAATATAAAATATTATTATGACAGATTTTTTAATTAAACATGCAATTGTGATAAGGTTATGTGACAACAATGTAGCATACTTCAGAATTTTTTTTGTTGTTTAATGCATTGTTTCACTTGTTTTCTAAAAATAAAACAAAACTAAACATTAGGCAAGTATTCCATTCTTAAAATGCAAAGCAAAAAGAAATAAACAGTAAAACATTTATACAGAGATGCTAAAATGCTTTAATGGAGCATGAGAAAAGTGTGCCAAATATGCCAAATATGATTTGCAAAATTTACCTGCTACGACATCAACAGATTTATTTGAAGGCCCACAGTAAAGAACAGCTCTCTTCTTCTTTGAATTGTAGACAGGACATTTTTGAATATTCTTGAACATCCAGTACACAATATGGACACCAACAACAGTTTTTCCTGTGCCTGTGAAAATGCACAACACTCATTTAAAATGAAAGGACTGAAAATCAAGCACAATGGCTTTTTTGATACCAAAGAAAGTCTGAAAATATATCTCACCTGGTGGGCCTTGGATAAGAGTGAACTTGTTGGCCAGTGCCTCTCTTATAGCTTTACGCTGACTGTTGTTTAGATGGGAAAACCCAGAAGGGAGATAATTGTCAATCTCAAACCTGTCTGGCATCTGCTTGGAAATTTTAGGTCCTTTGAAGAGATTTAGTGTAGATTTAGTTAAACTACATTTGAAGAGATCATTTAAAAAACATGGCTAGGAAGTCAATAGTTCTGACAGTAGAGTCTGAAATACATATATGCAAGATGTTATAAGGAGGCAGTCAGTCTTTAGTACCTCCTTCAGAGTTGATTCTTCCACCAATGGCAATAGTTTTTACAAGCTGGTTAGCTTTGGTGAGACTACTAATTGCATTTTCTTTGCGCCTGCAAAAGAAATAAAACAAAAATCATAATTAATAAAGGATACATACACATTTAGTGTGCTATAGTACCTACAATTTGTAGTCTTACACATCTGGCAGAAGCTTTGGAATCAGCTCCAGAGTAAATCTTGTCCTCTTGGAGAATATGGCTTCTGGAAGCTTTGTCATGGGCATGTGGTTAATCTGAAAATCAATTCGCAAATTCTTCAGTTCTTTGGATCCTGTTTCTTCAACTTTCGTAATTATGCCATGGGCCACCCAAGTGATAGAAGGAATATCCATGAGAGCTGTGCACTGAGAGGGACTACTCTGACTTTGGTGAATCTTAGTTCGAATGCAGATGACACTGTTCTTAAGGTCACATTCAATGGACCACTGAGATTTTTTGTCAAGTGGGAGGAGAAAAAAACCTTGAAGCTTCTCTTCACAAGAGTTTTCCCATTTCAAAGCTGCATCTTCAATAAGAATGCTCTCATTTTCTGCCACAGCACTGGAGGCTGACTCCATTTCACACAAAGGTTTCCATATTTCCTGATAATCCATGTATGTCTTGTATGAATTCCTTGATGAGTTGAATGCATATTTTGAAAAACACTTGATTGGATCTTTCACATGCTCCAAACAAATCTCAAATTTTGGATGCACAACAAACAGCTGAATTGCTGGCGTCATTAGTCCTCGTGCCGTGGCTGCACCTAGCTGTACTTCGACCGCCTCACCTGGCTTTATTCTCATCGACAGTTCGGCATAATGCTCAGCATGCATGGGATCAGATTTTTTGGAACTTGTAGCATTTCTCGGTCTTTTCTGGAATTGTCTTGCATTGAGTCTTGAGCTGACCTCAAGCTCCTCAATCAGGGGAAACAATCTGTCCCAATTCTCTTCTCTAAGAGAAGCTGCTAGGCATTTCCAGGTCTTTGTAGAGACATAGGCCATGACTGAGTTTGGAGTTTGCTTTTTCACTTCAGCAAGGATGTGAGGATTGGAGAATGAATATATCCTTCGCACCCATTTCAAGATCATGCAGTTGTTGGTTTCATCAAACTGTGGTTGATCTGCCAACTGAAGATCCCTGTACATAATGTCTAAGTTTTCTGATATAGAGGCTCTGTTAAGTGGGAAGGATAATCTGAAGTTTGTCCCTGATGCATGGAGTTCTGCAATGTAGGCCACCTTCCTTTGGCTTTGGGTCGATAGTTGTAATGCAAAATGTAGAGCATTAGATTTCCTCTCATATGCTGACTGTTGGTTGTTTTTCCTGGAAAATTCCATACAAGACAGGTCAATGTCATGAGCTGTGTACCTAACATTTGTGTTGTTAATCACAGAATGAAGAAGGCGCTGCACAATGACATCCATGTATCGGCGGATTGGAGATGAGGCCCATGTGTAGCTGTCAAGATCTAAATCATGATGCCCAATTCTTGAGACATGTGTTGAGTTTGAGCGCAGGACGCATCCTTTGCGAAACAGTTTCCTAAATGCAATAGCGAAAGGGAGAAGTTGGGGGTGAATCTCATCAGTTGTAATAAAGTCAATTACTTTGTAGATATTTTTCTGCTCTACTGCTGTCTTCAAGCATCTCAAAACAGATTTTAATATGGGGAAGGTTTCAGAATCAGAAATTCCAGCCTGAGGGTTTGGCATGGCTCTGCTGTGGATCGAACCTTGGTTATTCAGTTCATGAGACACATGTTCACACTCATGAACTTGACTTGAGAAGTGAACAGAAAGTGGAATCAAGGAGGCATTTTTGTCAAAAAGGTCAGTAAGCTTTTCACTCTTTGGCCTGTCCTGGCATCTCAGTGGAGTTATGCTCCTTGTTGTTTCATCAAACAGAAGACGTTCAGCAACCGTGTGGTTAAACATGATCATCAGCTCTTCCACCATTAGGTGAGATCGCCTTCTTCCGAGAGTCACGTCCTCATCTGGTGCTTTGTAGCACCAGTCTTCCTGTTTTCTGTATCTCCTGTGGACCTCAGCAAAGGTCCATGCTTTCACAAGGCAGATTTCAAGCTGGTCAGAATGCTGATGATTTTCAATGATGTCCTCAGCTTCATCATAGGAAAATTTCTTCTTGGAGCGAATGACAGACTTCCAAAATGATCTCTCCTTTATGCATTGTGTCTTAGTATCCACTTGAATTATCAAGGAGATTGCTCGTCTATCATGGTTAGGGATTAAACTGAAGAAATTGGTACTCAGTTCTTTTGGGAACATGTGTATTGGCTCCTTCCCACTGGGATAGAATGTAGTACACTGCTGTCTCGCATATTTGTCCAGTTCACTGTCTTTAGCCACAAAACTTGCAACATCAGAAATGTGAACTCCTATTTCATAGCACTCACCTAAATCCCGTACACTGATTGCATCATCGAGGTCTTGTGAATCAGCAGGATCAATGGTGAATGTGGGGAGCATGCGAAAATCTCTTCGTCCCTTATCAAACAAATTGAGACCTTGAATGTCTTGCATCTGATTTCTCAAAGATAAAGAAAGTGTTCTCCTCAACTGATACTCTATGTTGAGTATATTCAGTCCATTATCTAAAGTTGTTATTTTGGGAAACACTTCCACAACTGTCCCTAAGGGGAAACTGCCAGTCTTTCTCCACCTAAGGACTTTGACAACAAAGAGATATTTTCTGTGTGCTTCTTCATTTATTTTGATGAAACTCTTTATTCTGTGGTTCTCTGGATTTCTTACAGCAATGAGATCTGGTTTGTCCTTTGAAAATGGTGTGTAGATTTTGGAGATACATTTGTTGATAGGCGTCATCACTTGATTGTCATATCTTTCAATGGTGCAGACAAATTCTTTGACAGTATCTGCACTTTCAAGGACATTGATTATTTTTCCAATAGGAGGATCTGATCTCTCATTTAAGATCTCTACTGTTACTTTATCTCCATGGAATGCCTCTCCAATATTCTTTCTACCCTTGATATCGATTCTCTGAGTGGGGTCATAAAGTGGTCTTGCATAACCACGGTCAAAATACTCTTTGACCAGCTCACAGTGTTTGTGTATGGTAGAG
Source organism: Acrossocheilus fasciatus (assembly GCA_036784905.1). NCBI lineage: Eukaryota > Metazoa > Chordata > Actinopteri > Cypriniformes > Cyprinidae > Acrossocheilus > Acrossocheilus fasciatus. The sequence goes on along the minus strand of CM071943.1, from coordinate 32,658,912 downwards.
TTAGTCAGCAGCTGCTCTTCATCTACTTCTGTAATTTTGTTGTTCACACTATTGACAAATTGCTCATTTTGAAAAACTGGAAACAAGCCTTCCTCTGTCAATGCAACGTTTATGTCTTTGCTCTCATCAAGAAGCTCTTGAAGTATTGGGTCTTCTGTGTCTGGTATTTCAGATGTAGTTGATTCACTATCACTGCTCTCTTCAACCTCACTTCTGCAGAGCTCAGATATCTCAAGTAGATCTTGTTTCAAAGAATCCAAGGTAAAGTCATGGGCACTTCCCTTGTTGATGCAATCCTCAATGTACGATCTCCATAGTCTCCAGCACATACCAAACTGGTGGCAAGAAAGGGCAGCTGCATCTCCAACAACAAATATTTGGGATTGGGCTCTTGTCATAACTGTGTTCAGCACTCGCATGTCATTGAAAAACTCAAGACAGGTCCGGTCCATGTCCAATAGGCTGTCCTTGGTGTGCACAGTGGAAATCACGATTACTCTGAACTGTTTTCCTGCAAAATATGGGAAAAGGCAGTATGCTCTGTAAATCACATGCATCATTACGCTTTTATTTGCGTTTGAACAAAATCATGGCATAGTATTACATTTGAGTGATGAATCATCTTTACCTTGAACATTTTCCGCATTCTCCACAGTGAAACGGGGCAGTCTAAGCTGACGCAGTCTTTGCCTGATTTCCAACACCTGAAACACAAAAGAGGCAAAAGCATCTGGTATAAACACGCTTACATGAATTTGATACAATAGCAGGATGCCATAAATAAAAGCATAATATAAATTGGTAACTGGCAATAGATATGATACCTGTCTGCCTTGAGAAAGGACACAGATTGATTCTGGATCTGCATCACCCCACTCTTGAGGCCATTCCTCCATTATTCCTTGCACAATGTCAACAACGCTTAGAATTTGTTCCGCATTGAACCAGGACATGCTTGTTGGGTCCAAACAGCATTCTCCTCTTACGTGATGGAACTGCAAGGCACGCTGGTGTGGATGAGGAGGCACATCTCCTCTAGCCTTAATCACATCACTCTTTCCCACATAAAAATGTGTTGATACAAAATCCACAATGTCCTTTGTGGAACGGTAGTTTTCAGTGAAAATGATCCGGCTTTGTTTGGCGCCGTCACTGTTTTCAGCTTGGTAGTAATAGAAGAGGCGATTGAGCAGGGTATGTTCTGAGCATTTGTCTTGTCTCACAGAGAAGAGCTTGGGTCCCATCTGCATGTGATCTCCTGCTAAAACAACACGTGTATTTTTGCTTGCTAAGCCCAGTGCCATAAGAGCCTCACACTCCAACATCTGCGAAGCTTCATCAATCAGAATGTGGCTGAAGTAGTTTTCAGGGAGCTTCATGTCATGGAAGAAACGAGCCACAGCAGTTGTTGTTATGATGATTCTTGTGGAATCTAAAACAGCTTTATCAGGAAACTCAAAATGACTGCCGTCTCTGGATAAATGGCAGTATTGTAGAGTGATGGTATCAGTGGATCTGGGATTGCTTTCCTTTGCCTTGATTCTCAAAGGTCTGGCTTCACTATGAACAGTTGCATATTCATGAAAATGACCTTTTACGTAAAGATCAGCAGAACTGTATCAAGAAAAAAGAGAAATAACTGTAGCTTACAATGACTGCATTAAATGATGGAATTTTCTGACACTTCCAAAATGACACTGGCTTCAAGGTATGCATTTTTATGAGTTTATGCATTCCCTGGAAATCAATTCCATGACCTTGTCCTTACTTTCACCATGCTTTACTGTTTCAGCTAGAGAAATGCAATAAAAAAAAAAAAAGCCATTTCCCTGATGAAATGACCAGTATGTATTTTGGATGTTGGTGTGTTAACTGGGCTAGGCCAGGAACAAACAAGCATTAACCAGCATGGAAATTCATGTTATTTTGAGCTGGTAGTTTCAGAAGGATGACCTACTTCTGTGGAGTAGTACTCTGAAGTGCCACTGCATTGTGATGCCTTACCTGTTTGTGTGTGTGCAAATCAGGATTTTGTTCTGTGGTTGCTGCACAAGAGCCTGGGTCATCTTTGCAAGGGTTCGAGTTTTCCCTGTTCCAAAAGGTCCATAAATCAACAACGGTGGGATGCTGCTTCTGTTGTCTGTTACACCCAGAACAAAGTTCATTGCTGCTTGCTGCTTCTCATTTAACTCTCCTGTATCTGACTGGGAAGTAATACAGAAGTTGCTGTTTTTCAGGTCAGGCAAGACTTTGTCTAAGTTGGGAAGGTCATCAATGGCTTTGTGCATCTCGCAGAACCAGAGACGATTTAGTTGGAACTGGACTTCCATCTCACACTGCTGTCCATTCTGCAGGTTCAAACGAGTGCAGCATTGTTTGGAAAGCTGCAAAAGTACTTGTGTCTCTGTGGTAGCGTCTTTCAGAAATTCAGCCTCATAAATAGGCCCAAGATAATCATTGTTTACCACAACACGAACAAGAGATCTGATAGCGTGTCTTTTCACTATGAAGCCTTGAGGAGCATCAGGAGGTAGTGCGTGAGACAGAGCCACAGCAGCAAAAAGTTCCCCTGGACAAGCCCATTTCATTCCAAACCTGAGATCGAACAGCTGATTTTTCAACTGCACAGTGCCTCGTAGATTCAGCCTGAAAAGAGAGAGTACAGTTTGTGGATTTTAATTTTGTTATAAATTGTAACTGTCAAATTTAAATATGTATTATTTATACAAACCTGGTAAGGAGTTCACCTTCTACTTTTTCCTCCCGATATAAAAAATTGTGCATGTTGTATTTGTAATTCTCATGGTTAATCACACTGTTCATCTGATCTATTTTGATGAGCTTGTATCTATTCAGCAGCTCTTTCTCTGCCTCTTCTCTTTCAAAATAAGGAATGATTTCCAGGCTTTCCTCATTCCAGGGCTCAAGATTCCCTTCAGTCTCTTGTTTTTCTAGCAGAATCTCAGGTGCTGGGCTCGTGACTGGTGTTCCCTTACACTCATCCTCTCCAACTCTGACCTTGATTTTTTGTCGTAGTACGGGTCTCGTGTTGAAGTCAAACACTACCCACTGCTCATACTTGCCTGGTTGGTCAGATTTGAAGGACACTGGGATTTCATACTCTGCAGAAACAAATCACAATAATTCAGGTGGAAATAATTTTTGAACTTGGCAGTTCAATTAATGAATTAATGTCAGTTCAATTAATAATTATTAGTAAAAGCATGCCATACGGTTTCTTGTTGGGTTTTGTAAGAAATATTCAGTCACCTGTTTGTTTGTTTTTAAACCAATCACCACTGGAATATGTCCGTTCCTCATTGGGGTCTTTGCTGAGGCTGAATTTTGCTCCCAGTTCCCGTCTGAGTAAAGCAATAACTTCTAGAGGTTCCTGGATGGATTTAAGTCAGTTTAGAAGTATAGATCAATGTCATTGCAGAGGCTATCCTACACTACTGACTTACACTTACATTAAGAGGAAATGTAGTAGTATTGTAACAGATACATTTTTGAAGTTGATGTTAAGGCTATAGGGTTGCGTTGATGTGTTTGTATGGCTTTCTGTACCTCGGGGCTTGCCATAGGCAAGGATTGGGCATGCACATGTTAATGAGAGCGTCCGGTTGTGCCATGTGGGTTTTTGGAGTTAAGAAGAATAAAAAAGTACATTTATATAGCACTTGAGTTTTGCTTTCTTTATTTTATTATTTGAAAAGTTTAGCTCGGTCACATTATCATTAGTATTACTCTATTGTAACTAACCCAGTCAAATGTCACAATGACAATCTTTTTTACCTATTAATTTGGAAATTAAAGACAAACGTTATACGTGTTAATGTACAAACCTTGGAATTAATGGTAAATGTCCATGTACACTGTATTCCCTTTTTCCTTACATACACACTGTCTATATCTGGGGCACAGCTGATGGAAACTTCAGGAAGGGTGTCGCTGACCTGCAGGAATTCAATCAATGTTTATGACATTGTAAAAAGCAATTTTAAAAATGTACAATTATAATAAAGCTTTGGTTGTGAATATATAATAAAAAAAAACTTGCATGGGTCAATAAAATGTATTTGTTAGCATACATAACACAAGGTCCAAATTAAATACAAGTAGCAATGCAAAGTGTCAGTGGTCAGAGATTCAACATTTGGGATAGTGTCCAAGAGCTTTACTCAATAATGACATTATACACTGTTCATTGCTGAATGTCACACTTACAATCGTTTTCTTGTCATTGCTGTGTCTGTATTCCTCCAAAAGATTGTCCTGATAGGACAGTAGACCCATCTCAGCTGCATCCCTGGCGTTTTTCCGTATAGCCTTGATTCTTTTCTCCCATTCACAAAGTTCCTCTTGACTGTGCGCCTTTGTGCAGTTATCACCATACTCACATATCAGGGATCTATGGGAGAACGTTTTATAGGCTGCTTTAACTTACTTTGATACAAGCAAACATCTAATGCCATGTCACACTTCATATAAATACCTTTCACACAATTTCAGGTCCTTGTGTGTTGGTGGTGGATCTCGGTATTTCCAAGTCTGAGAGGTGTCTTCAAAGATCAGTCTCCTGTGCTTCACAGTGAAACAGTGGTTCATCAGTTCCTCAGCTGTCGGGGAGTGGACCTGGCAGAATGTGCAGTCAAACTGTCCTCCTTTCTCTTGAGATTTTGACTGCAGTGTCCTTTGGTTTTGTTTTATAACTTTCACAAGCTTAGGAATTGTCAGGTTTTTAACCTTCATGACGTTCCACAGCGCTGCTTCTTCTGAGCTCCTAGCGTAAGTACATCTGCCTCTATGCTGGATGCATCCACTTTCTTTAGTAAAGTACCAACAAACAACATATTTGGAAGGTCTGGGATGGCCTGGCAGGGGGTTAACAGGCCTCCACACTGAATTGCTACCTTTCTGCTTGATCAGTAAGAAGTCTTCTGAGCAGTTATGAATGATCTCTTTATGGGAGTACGAAATCTCATTGTGTTTTTTACAGCACTTATTACATCCCACACACAGCTTGTGTGTCTCTAGTAATGCTTGAATGTTTCCTGTGAGAGCCATGACTTAAAAGAGACATGAAATTCCTGTGAAAAGAAAAGGTTTGCAATTAGAATGAGATTTCACAACTGGAATTTACTAATTTTTGTTTTACTGTTTTTGTTACCTTGGGATTTTTCTATGGGTTTTTATTATGTGTTTTTTCGAAATATGAATAAAACAAGGTCTGTGATAAATATAAATGAACAATACTTTGATGTTTTGCTCTAAAACCTAAAACGTGAATTCTGAAGCAGTTACGTTTATTTTTTAAAACCAATGTTTGTACACAGAACCATTTGCTGTGTCAGCGTGTGTATTAATGCTGTACAGCAAAATGTCCAAGTATCGTTAAGTTATGCTTACCACAGACCTTGTTTTACTCATATTTTTTAAGTCAACATGACAAATTACTCTTCCAGGTGTTGACGTCATGGCTGTAGCACCCTGATACACATTCTAATATTGATCAATAAACTTTTACAGCCTTCAGACTGAATAAACATCAGTAAGGAACATTTCTTTACATATGGTAATTTTTGTCTACAAAATTGGGTGTGGTGTTAATTATTAACCTGCCTACAAAACTTTTACATTTAAATAAATTTAAATGCGAAAACAAATACTGTATAAGTGCAGTTAAGACACAACATAAGCACAATGCACAGAACTCTTTCAAATTTATATTTTAGGCCAGGGCTCCAGACTAACTATTTTTACTAGGAGCACTGTAGCCCCTGACTGAATTTTTTTAGGAGCACAAGTAGAAAATTTAGGGGTACAACTTAAATCAGCCTGCAATGAAATTGTTCACATATTTCCCCATTTTAAGTGTATAACTGACAAATGCTTTGATAATAAATAGACTTAACTGATAGAAATTACAATGTGCAGTATTCTTTTAATTTCTGAGGGATATGACATATATATGATATAATAAAATTACTATTGTTTTGCATTAATAAGTGCAGTTACTAATAATATTACGTGCTAATTTCTTGTTTATTTCATGTGTATACTAATTTGACAGTAAAGCACTTAGCTCATGTGCAAAATCTAATTTTGGTAACACTTTACAATAAGGTTCATTAGTTAACATGAATCTTAGTTCATGTTAATTTCAGCATTTACTAATGCATTATTAAAATCACGAGTTGTGCTTTTTAACATTAGTTAATGTTTTTATGTAGAAAAGGTATATATTGTACTCTTAATAAATGTACCATTATTCTTCTATAGTCTTATATTTTGCTTGTTGTGTTCCTCAATTATAAGTCGCTTTGGATAAAAGCATTTGCCATATGAATAAATGTAAATGTAAATATGTAACTGACCAACAACTTAAGTGATTGTGTGATTTAGTCACAAATTGAAGAAAAGTTTGTTTTTCAAAGCACTTTGTGACTTTTCTTACTTCATACACAAAAAAAGAGCAAAATTCTGACAAAATCTGATTTTTGGTTGATTTGATATTTTATAATAGTGATTTTATAATTGTTATTTTATAATTTCAAAACATAAAGGAAAAAGTGTAAATGAATGACTAATAAGCCAATAAGTGCTCCTCAGCTGTCATCTACAGGTTATAATGGTGAGTTTTCTCACTTACAGTATATTTATTCATCCCATTGAAAATATCATTGAAATAGGATAATTTAGGAGCTTTAAAGTGCTGGAAACAGTTGTGTGAAATGCTTGTAAGTCATTGAAAATTGCTTGAATTTCTCTCTCAAAAAGCTGAACAAACCCTTAAAGGAACACTCCACTTTTTTTGGAAATAGGCTCATTCTCCAACTCCCCCAGAGTTAATAAGTAGAGTTTTACCGTTTTTGAATCCATTCAGCCGATCTCCGGGTCTGGCAAGAGCACTTTTAGCATAGCTTAGCATAGATCATTGAATCCAATTAGACCAGTAGCATTGCGTTCAAAAACGATCAAAGAGTTTCGATATTTGTCCTATTTAAACTTGACTCTTCTGTAGTTATATCGTGTACTAAGATCGGCGGAAAATGAAAAGTTGCGATTTTCTAGTCCGATTTGGCTAGGAACTATACTCTCATTCCGGCATAATAATCAAGGAACTTTACTGCCGTAACATGGCCGCGGCAGGCGCAGTGATATTACGCAGCGCCTGAAAGTAGTCCCCAGCTACCGGGGACTACTTTCAGGCGCTGCGTAATATCACTACGTAATATCACCAATAAACACTTCCAGTAGCCTATCTGGGAGTGCTTTAAGTATCGCAAATTTACAGATTCCTCAGCATTATTGCCATTTGATTATTACTGATGAGATCATAGACACTGGCAGCTTTAATAGACTGCATTCACACTAATGCACAGATCTATTTCGTATCATAATAGTAATGCAGTGCATTTAACCGCAGCCGTGATTGATAAACAAACACAAAGAGCACGTGGAAGTCTTTCAGTAGTACGTGAGTTTAGTGCATCTAATACGTACTCAAACGACAGAAATTAAAGCATGTCTAAAGTAAAAGACTAAAATAACACACAGCTAGATCAATGAGTATAGAAGCCCGATGATTACAAAGACTATCATTTGGTGTCACAAAATTCTGAAATTATCGTTCATATTGATCGTACATCGTACAGAGGTCAAAATTATGGTACAAACCATGCACAAAATTTACTCGCACCGCCAAAAAAAAAAAAAAAATGTTTGCATACAGTCTGGAGCCCTGATTTAAGGATATAAACTTCTGATTAAAGTAAACACCTTATAACAATAATTTCAGGTCACCATCTCTTAAAGGAGCAGTTCACCCAAATGAGATTATGTAATGATTTATTCACTCTATGCTGAGTAGGACTTTCTTTCATCTGTGTAACACAAAAGGGGATGTTTACCAGAATGTGGTGACTGAAGCGGTCAGCTTTGAATTCCACAGATGATCACGTAATTTAATTATCTTTTTCTTTTCTTTTTAAAAAAATAAAGATTCATTAACTATTTTCAATTAAATAATACACTGTTCACATTAGTAATGCACTGCATTATCTTACCTTCATACTTTCCTTCCCATCCCAGTGGTTTTCTGATATGTCATGATCTTCCTGTAATACTGGAAGTTTCAGCCCTTCTCAGTGTCATGTGTGACTAGAGGCTTTTAAACAATTTATAGAAATGTTGCTGAGCAACGCTGGTTAAGCCACTCCCTTCTAAGAATGAAATAATAACTTTCCTTTTCCTGCACAGTGTGCTTGTACTGAACAGTGCAAACACAGTTTCAGCTCTCAGTTTCAGTACCACAGTTCCTGTGGTTTTTTACTGATAAAAACCACAGGAAGCAAACAGACAGAGCTTAAAGCTTCAAAATCCCAAACAACCCTTATGGTTCCTATTAGAGCTCTTATAGTATCTACACCAATTTCAGCATACATCAGTTTATGCTTTAATATGTTTTTGATATCATACAGAGACAACATTAGAAACTAATGGTTGCATGCAACATGCTTTTTTTTTTTGACTAAACAAATACTTGTGTTTTCTCGAGCACAATTTCATTGTTGTTTCAAAAACAATTAGCTTTGAAATGTGCCTTTCAAACAATCAAATTTAAATGAAGGAATATTGTTTCCAATGGTGTGGTCCTTCAAAAGGATACTCAGTAACACTATAAATGGCATATGATGTAACTAATGTGCCTACATTTTCTATGCTGAGCATGGCTTATGAAAACAAATAAGGCTTATCGCACATGACCGAATATGCCTGAGGTGATTACAGACTGGAATTTTACACAAACAATTAAACAAATCAGGTGAATAAAACTAGTTTAATAGTATCTTGAGGACTGACATTACGCATATTTGGAGTGTAAATATTTATTCTACCACCTCACCACTTTTTGGACAAACAAAACAGGTTTACTTCATGGCTGCATGTGCTATTGTCCCTTATTGCTCTGCCTCTGACTTCAGGACCCAGGAATGTCATAATTGTGTGTACTTTTAGACGTGTCTTTAGATCCACCTGCCTACAACAACCCAGGTGATACACACACAAAAGCAGCAGAATGTGAGCAAACAAAACAGCGTCAGTTTCCTTTATCTGTAATTTCCATCACATGGCCAGAGTTCGTCATAAACACATGATGACACGTAGACAAACACACTCTCATTTTACAGCAGTAAACACTCTCTGATTCAGCAGTACTTGATTGCATATGAGTCTTATCAGCAGCAATACAATCATAATGGTTTAGAAACTATATTCAGAAACCACTGGGTCAGTAATTTCCATATCCAATACCAGATCAGAAATGTAGTCATAGACAACCCCCAAAAAACTTGCAAGATACAGAAACTTCACAGATCCTCAGGAGACACTAAATTTCTATAGACGGTGATAAACAACAACTTAGAAATTCTGATGTGTTGCCAACATAAATAATCTCTTGGATGCGTTCTTAGTTTCCCTCAGTTGCAAAAATGGCAAACACCTTCTTACGAACTTGTTTTGATTTAATCTTATTTTAAATGGTTTTCAGTAATTAGTTAGCAGCATATAGCTTAGACATTTCTCTTTAGGTCACTGAAAAACAAACCAACAAATCGGAGTCAGTGACCCTTGAAATTTATCTAAACTACCAACGTGAATGAATCCTCCTATAAAGAGCAGTGTAAATGTGGATACAGCCATGTTTTTGTTTTGTGAGATTCAGACCTACTAAATAACAGCCTATATCAGACTAAATGACCAGATTGTAACATTGTTGGTTACAAATAAGGTATGTTTTAACAGTTTCAAGCTGGTTTTATCTTAACCACTCGTCTAGATGGTGTATCGCAACAACCCTCTTAATCAGCTAGTGTCAGAGTAACATACCACTAATGCCAATCTAAAAACAAGTCTTTAAGCTGGTCCAAGTTGTTTTGTTTTTCAGCAGGCAGATAAACTTCATGGTCAAAAGTATGTGGACACCTCTTTACAATAAATGTGTTTGGCTAGTCAAATAATGCCAAATCTTAATGCTACTCCATACAATAACAGTCTGGAGATTGTTCAACATCTTTGGATGATGCTTTTCAGTTTCAGCATGACAAAGTCCTTGTGCACAAAGCAGGTGACTGCGATTCTGCCAAGTAGGGCATGTTCCTTATTAGGTCAACATCTGCCAATCAGATTTTAGGAATGGGTAAAAGAGTTTGTTTAGGGTTTGGCTGTGGACTGGAGCTTGAGCAACATTATCAGCTTCCCTCTGATTTTAGCCATAATTTATGATAAAGGTTGGATTTAGAGATGGGGATAAGACTTCTTTTTCTAGAATCAACAGATGATGTTGATCCAGGAACATCACACAAGTCAAGGTCCATCAAGAAAGGCAAAAGATCTTGACTGGCCTACACAAAGTCCAGACCTGAATACCTTTGGGATGAACTGGAATAATGACTCCCAGAAGATCTAGACATTTTATGAAGAACGGATTACCTATTAATGTCCATGCTTCTGAAATTAAACAATCAACAATCATGTATGGGTGTGGTGTTTGGTTGCTCACATACTTTTGCCCATGTTGTGTAGGTGAGATGCTGTTATAAGTTTGTTTATTGATAAGGAAAACTGAAAAGGTGAGTCTGATATGACCTCTTAAGAGGTGTGGCCAGAGAATGAGATATTCTCCAAACGCAGTCATGATTGGACGTCTCACGGCTCTGGCATCAAAGAGTGTCCTCAGCCAGAGAGCTCAGTGTGAAGTTCCTTATTCTTACGGACTTCTGCAGCATGAAGCTCCTGACAAAGAAAAGAGAGACAGCATAATAAACATCCAATAAGTAAGAGCTGTTTTGTAGTAACCAGGAAGGAAAAACAACTAGTTCTCTTTTTTACTGACAATAAAATACAGCTGTACGCCTGTTACTTTAGAAAAACTACATGCAATAGGAACTGTGGAAAGATAAAAGCCCATAATACTTCATTATGCAAACATGTCAAAATAATTAATTTAATTAATTACTGGTGGAGAGGAGAGAGAGAGAGTGATGAAGCCAATCAGTGTATGGGGATGATTAGGAGGCCATGATGGTCAGAGGCCAATGGGCGAATTTGGCCAGGATTATACCCCTTCTCTTTTTCGAAGGACATCCTGGGATTTTTAATGACCACAGAGAGTCAGGACCTCGGTTTAATGTCTCATCCGAAGGACGGTGCTTTTTACAGTATAGTGTGCCCATCACCATACTGGGGCGTTAGGACCCACACAGACCACAGGGTGAGCACCCCCTGCTGGCCTCACTAACACCTCTTCCGACAGCAACCTAGTTTTCCCAGGAGTCTCCCATCCAGATACTGACCAGGCTCAACCCTGCTTAGCTTCAGTGGGTAACCAGTCTTGGGCTGCAGGGTGATATGGCTGCTGGCAAAATAAAATAGCATTACCAGCCCATTTGATACTTTCTTAATTTTTTGGGTCTTGATTTTATTCATGGGATCATGAAAAGTGTGTTTCAAACAAAAACCATTCCCATAGCTCAAACAGTAGAGGTGCCAGTAATGCTAAGGTAATTGGTTCGATTACAAAGTAATGCATGAACTAATAAGATATATACTTCATATGCAATGCCAGTTGCTTGGGATTAAAGCATGTGCCAAATGCAAAAATGTAAAAAGATTCAGATCTGAATGAGAACTTTTGAGAAGAATTTTGAGGAGGCACTTTGAATGGGACGTTGGAGGCTGAGAGTCATATTCTTTATATAATAACATACACTGATTGACTGATTCATTAAAAACAACCAGACAGACTCACCTTCTCTCTCAGACGCTGTTTGAGAGCATTAAGTCTGGCCATGCGATTTTCTTGGATCAGCTCCATTTTGTGGTGAAGTTTCTCCTCGGCCATCTTGCTGTAGTTGTTGTTGACCTCCTGGGCCTTGGTGAGCACCTCCTTCTCACGCTCCCTTTTCTCCGCCAACTGCTTCAGTACCTGCTTCTCCTGAGACTACAGAAAGAGGTGCAGAAAGGTGTGACAAATTTAGACAGTGAGACTTTTCTGACATTTAAAAAGTGCAGAGTAGAGAAGCCAGAAAGTGAGAAAAGTCATGAAAACATCAATGGACATACGAAGAGGACTGTGGTGCTATCATGGTATCAAATGACAATCCCATGGTACTAACTGATTACCATATTCATATCCTATGGTATCCACATCCATTTACCATGGTGTAGCACCTCCTCTTTTCAAAACTGTTTGAAGACGTCTGGGCATCGAGGTTATGAGTTTCTGGAATTTTGGTGTTGGAATTTGGTCTCATTCTTGCCTGATATAGGTTTCCAGCTGCTGAAGAGTTTGTGGTCATCTTTGACGTATTTTTCCATTTAATGATGCGCCAATGTTCTCTATAGGTGAAAGATCTGGACTGCAGGCAGGCCAATTCAGCACCCGGACTCTACTACTACGAAGCCATGCTGTTGTAATAGCTGCTGTATGTGATTTTGCATTGTCCTGCTGAAATATACGTTGTCTGGAGGGGAGCATATGTTGCTCCAAAACCTTTATATACACACACACCTTTCAGCATTCATAGTGCCTTCCAAAACATGCAAGCTGCCTTATGCATCCCCATACCATCAGAGATGCTGGCTTTTGAACTGAACACGCTGGAAGGTCTCCCTCCTCTTTAGCCCGGAGGACACAGCGTCCGTGATTTCCAACAAGAATGTCAAATTTTGACTTGTCTGACCATAGAACACTTGTCCACTTTGAAACAGTCCATTTTAAATGAGCCTTGACCCACAGGACACAACGCCGCTTCGGGACCATGTTCACATATGGCTTCCTTTTTGCATGATAGAGCTTTAGTTGGCATCTGCAGATGGCACGGTGGATTGTGTTTACCGACAGTGGTTTCTGGAAGTATTCCTGGGCCCATTTAGTAATATCAATGACAGAATCATGCCGATGAGTGATGCAGTGTCATCTGAGGGCCCGAAGACCACGGGCATCCAACAAAGGTCTTCAGCCTTGTCCCTTACGCACAGAGATTTCTCCAGTTTCTCTGAATCTTTTGATGATGTGATGCTGTGTAGATGATGAAATTTGCAAAGCCTTTGCAATTTGACATTGAGGAACATTGTTTTTAAAGTATTCCACAATCTTTTTATGCACTCTTTCACAGATTGGAGGGTCTCTGCCCATCTTTACTTCTGAGAGACTCTGCCTCTCTAAGACATCCCTTTTATAGCTGATCATGTTACAGACCTGATGTCAATTAACTTAATTAGTTGCTAGATGTTCTCCCAGCTGAATCTTTTCAAAATTTCTTGCTTTTTCTGCCCTTTGTTGCCCCCATGCCAACTTTTTTTGAGACCTGTAGCAGGCATCAAATTTGAAATGGATAAAAGTTTTAAGTCCATTTAGTGGATAAAAGTGTAAAATTTCTCAGTTTACACATTTATGTTCTCTATGTTCTATTGTGAATGAAATATTGGCTCATGTGATTTGAAAGTCTTTTAGTTTTCATTTTATTCAAATTTAAAAAACGTCCCAACATTTCCAGAATTCGGGTTGTACATGGTAAAATCTTTAAAAAAATAAAAAACTTTCAGTGATAATTTCCTAAAAGAACCATTTTCTCTTAGTTTGAAGGACATTATCTAATACTCAAAAGAACCTTCTTCCACTATTAAGAACCTTTAATGCAGTGAAAAGATTCTACGCTCTTAAAAATAATGGTTCCAAAAGAACCTTTTCATAAAGTTGCCATAGAAGAACCAATTTTGCTTCTCCAAAGATCCTTTCTGAGAACAGATCTTGAAATAACCATTTATTTCTTAGTGGGCAGAACATTTTAACAATCTAAAGAACTTTTTTTTTCCATTTTAAAGAATGTTTTGTGCAATGGAAAGGCTACATGGATGATAAAGATTCTTAACAGAACCATTGATGCCAATAATTTAATGGTGTCAGCGACTGGTTGTAACGCGGTCGTAGTCGTAGAGAGGCACGAAGAATGACTGAATGAATAAACGCAGACAATCTTTAATTAGCTTCAACACACGTAGACCATGAAAATAACATTAACTAACATCAATCCGAGACGAGGAACAGAAAGAAACAGAAGGCTTATAAAGACAGGGAAACAAAGGAGCAAACAAGATGATTAATTCAACACAGGTGATCAGACTGAACGATAATTAGACAATGATTAGAACAGGAACTAAACGGGAACATACATGTGACACTGGTATGGTATAAAAAGAGCACGTATGTAGAATGATGGTATGTATGTTGGTGTTGGATAAGTGTAGTATTGTGAATAGATGCTTGCTGGCATGGTTGCTCAATTAGTTTTTGCCGAGGGATGAATTCTGCCAACAATTCCAAGCCAAGGACCACTGACCTAGATATATATATATATTACTGTTGCTTTTGTTAAAATAGTCACAAGATGGTCACAAGATAAATATTCAGTTCCCCCCCCCCCCAGTAGTCTGTTTTATTCAAACAATTATGAACATTTTTGCATTTAGATACAGAAGAACTTTGATCTCCATGTCTGCCATTCAAATCATCTGTTCCTGCTCATCTCCAGACTAGACCTCTTCTCTCCACTTTCCCTGATTGCAGATTCAATTATTAGATCTATCAGCATTAATATTTTTACACTTAGATTTTTTAGGGGGGGAATCAAACTGTAACACCATGTGTCCCAACCAGACGTGACACGATAAAAGTATCTTTTCAATGTAATTTTTGTCCTAACCACCCGCGACAGCGACACAATTTTGTTGAGCTTATGAATGCAACTGCTAATCAGAGGTGTTCATGACTTCAAAACCACCTGATTCAAACACATTGAGACTCAAACATGATGAAGAACAGCGACGTCAGTGAAAACAAAAGCATTTGAAACACACAGATACAGATCTAATCAATCACATTTTTATTTGTGACTGGTGTCCAAATACATTCTGCAGCTCCTGTATGGACTGTTGTGCAAATTATGTAAAGAGCTGCACAGTAAACATAAATTATGAAATATATTACATTCACAGATACATCTTTATACATGTAAACAAATAAATACAGAACATTCAGGTTTTTGCATTACATTTATACACTCATAGACACAACTGAAATAATTATAAATAAAATTGAATACAAATAATTCAACAACATCTAAAAATATGTCATATATGCTTACTAATTGCAATTTGCCTTAGGATTTGCTTTATATGCTAGTACAGCACCTCTAAGTGGTCAAACATTAACGTTGCAATAGTCATAGTCTAGTGGTGCTGTCCTGGTAAAATTGATTTAAAGATTGAGGTAAATAAAAATGACCTTCATTTCTATATTTCGTAATTACATGGACATAAATGTCAAATTTTTTGCATTTATATATACAAAATTAAGATTTGTTGTAACAAACTTAATGCAAAAATGTTTTTCTTTATTAATTTATGGCTGAGTAATGCAAACTTCACAAGAAGGCTGAAATTAAAATAGATAAATACAATATAATTTCCATATATATATATATATATATTTAATATTTAATTAAAAGTTAAGATATACTAAAGTGCCATTCAAGAGTAGTTATTTTATGATGATATTTATGTATAGCACAAATATCCAACAGATCTGATGATGCAATGTTCCCTGATGTCCATTTTTTTTAAATCACAAAGTGATGTATAAATGAGTGAATGTAGAGTATACAAGTGCACATTTAACACAGCTGTAAAGCAAATGCATCTCCAAAAATAAAACTGCATGAAGCACATCATCTTCTAGCAGTTCTCAGCAGACTTCTAGTGGGTTTTTGAACCTGGATGTGCCGGGCGGGATTCACTACACATCCTTTCTCCTTATAATGATCCAGAAGTCTTCTCCACAACACACTGCAGCGCAGCAAGTTCTCATTACCTGTCAAAATAGCAGAATTATAGCACTGTAATCCAAGCATCAAATATAAAACTGTTGATAATAATGAAACATATAATGTAGACATATTTAAAGGAGGTTTAGTTTTATTTTAATAGCATTTGACATATTAACCCTGACACTATTAACATAAACTGTACACACACACAAAAAAGATAAATTATATCATATCATTCTGAAATTATTATAGGCTTATAGGACCTAGTAATACTTAAAATGCTTAAGAGACAAAAATGTGATGTGTGCATTATTCAAATAACTTGCAGGTGTTTACGGATCAAATCATTCACATATTATTGACTCCCACAAGCATAGACTGTTTGTTCATCAGATTCAGAGCAGATGGTGTAACTAACCAATGATGCACAGGCCTTCTTGAGCCCTGGTGATGCCCACGTTAACTTGGTGTGGGTCCATGATGAATCCAAGTTGATTTGTAGTCCAGGATTTGGTTGGTTGTGTTTCTATTTCAGATTCTGGACAAGAGCGCACTGTTGACATGATGACATATTTCCATTCACTTCCTGTGGCCAAAGAGAAAAGATCAATAATTCAGAAACAATATCTACATGCCATTGTCAAAACATGCAACCAACAATTTTTCAAGTAGGCTATGTATCGGCCTTAAAAACAACAAAAGAATAAAAAATCCTTAATTTGATTTATTTTTATAAAGACAGCAAAATATTGTAATATTTTTTCATGGGTCAAGGTTCAGTGTTAAAAGTTTTAGTAATATTATATGATTATTGTGTCACTTGTAAAATGGCATTTGTTAAAATTGTTATTACCTTGACTTTTCATGATGGTGTTGACTGTGATGTCACTCATACCCTTATCGAGCAGGGAATCCTTAATATTTGACACTTGAGCATTATATGGTGTGAGAATGGCAATGTCCTTGGTCTTTATCCCAGCCTCAGTCAAAAGAATGGCGATCCGCACCTGAAGGAAGATTATCATAATTTGAAATAAATTGATATATAATTTTATTATATATTCTTACACTGTAAAAAGTGATAAGTTGAGTTAACTTTAAAAAATTGAGGAAACCAGTTGCCTTAAAATTAATAAGTAAATAATAATTTAAAAAATAATAATTTAAGTGTATTGTCAAGTTCACTTAACATTTTTTAAATTATTATTATTTACTTAATTTTAAGGCAACTGGTTTCCTCAATTTTTTTTAAGGGCATGTTGAATTTACAACAATAAAGTCTTTGTGGCAAAATTGGGTGGGGCTTGGAAATTTAAATAACTTCTTCATTTATATATTTATTTCTGTACCTAAGACTTTTGACACATTTTCATGTACTTTATTCATGTAAGAATCTTAGTTATTAATATAACTTTTTACATGAAAAAAGGTACTTTTATTATACCTCCAGTAGTTTGAAATTTGAATGTTATGAAAAGGAGCGCGCCTCTGCGAGGAGTCGTTATGTAAATTAACCGCCAGTTTTGCCGAACTACAGCATCGACTGAGGAGAAGCTGGGAGAAGAGCGTAAATCTAACGCTCTCTGCATCATTCAGAGTTATTAGGTAAGTAAGTTTATTAATATCTGTGTTTTGTGAAAATAACAAAATTTACACAGTATTTGTCCATTATTTAGAAACGGCTGTCATGTTTTAAGTTTTTACAGATGTGTTAAAGATGGACAAAACCATGCCAGGTTAGATTTTAAGATTAGTCTAGATAAAGTCTAATGTACAATATACTCATAATTTAATCTACTACACTTCTCTCTTACCGCTTCTTCTGCCTCTTCCAAATTTGCTTTTGAATTTTCATTCCCCCGTTCAGTCGAGACCACCAGACTATTCTCCTTTCCTTCAACATGACCAAAAACGATGCATGTTTTCCTTGATTTAGTAAGGAAGAGACTTGGTTTGGGTGATGTTTTAGTTTTTAACTTTCCTTCATAGAACTCCTCAGATGGAAATTCACAAATGTCTTCTTGCTGAAAGAAACACGATATGCAATGGAGAAATTTTTATTTGAATTAAGTGAAACTACTGCTGTTTAATTGTTTAGATTTATCACATGATAAAAAAAATACTATCAATGGATAAAAACAAAACATATAACTTAAAAAAAAAAATTGAACAGCAGTTTATAGACAACTTCCAAAAGCAAATAACAGCACCAGACAGAAATGTTTTAATTTATTACCATTCTGTACTGAGTGTCAAGCAAGAGTGCTTTCTCCATGTAACGTTCGAAAAGAGATTTGCTCATTCCCAGTCGCTCCACCACATCACAGTGGACTACAGGCTGCAGCTGCATATGATCGCCCAGAAGAACAACCTACAACACGAAATTATTAGGATATTAATAACCTAAAAGTGGATTCAAATATGTTGCATCTTTGTTCAATGCAATCATAATGAAATAAAAGTGCAGGGTTTGTCTAAAACAAACACTACTTTGGAGTCGTACCTGCTCAGGCTTATGAGCCACTAGTGGAATAAAGGCTTCGGGTTCAGTTGCCATGGCACATTCATCAATGATGATCTGTTTGAAGTCGAGGACTTTAGCTAAAGCAGGGTGTGAGGCTGCTGTGCAAGTGCACAAGATGACATCATGCCGCAGTAATTCATGTTTTCGAGCATCTCGGAGGGTGTCTTTGTAACTTTAAAAAAAGTTATTAGTATTATTTTTTTTTAAGCTTTTCATTTCAGTAAAATTGTTTCCAAGCAATTTCTAACATACAATAACACAGAATCAAAAAGAGATTTGTAGTTAACGAGCCATACATACAGTTTTCTTTCTTCTTTAGTGAATTGATCTCCTCTTCTAATTTTCATATCAAAAGCTAATATTTGTGTGGAATATGGGTTGCCATCCTTTCGAATCAGGTGGTGTAGTGCAATGGAACTAATTATTCAACAACAACAACAATACACATCTGTTAGTGGAAAGCAAGGTTCAGATTTGAAGAGTTCCAATGCAAAAGCCTCTAAAAGCTATCTTGGGCAAAAATAAGATAACGATACTGAGTGAATGCTCTCCACACATAGGATATGTGAATCAAGTACTTTCACTTCAAATGCGCTAAATCCCAGCCTCAACCCATTCAGAAGTACCAGGACTTAAATAGAAATCTATACATGGTAGCCAGAAAGAAATGCTAATTTTAAAGAAAAACGTCAGACGTGCTTTTGCAATTTATAAACTCTTCATTTATAAATACATGCATATTACATCGGCAGTTATATCTACACTCAAATAAGTGATAGATGGACAGCATTTGGCATATACCTGAGCTCTGTGTTGGGTTTTTCGCCTCTTTTTGAATTGCGTGACAGCTTCAGATTGCAGCCTAGGTAAGGAAATTCCGACATCTCTGTCTGATCACTGTAGACTCTGAGAGGTCTAAGTTCATTTTGAAGTTTTAGGAGATGACCTGCAACACATTCATATAAAAAAGTTTAAGTTGCAGTGATCCTTGGTCAGGTAATCTTCTTTGAAAGTGAATTGTGTAATTCCTGCTTCACTAGTGGCACCAAAATGAACCCCAAATGATAGTTGGCTATACAGAAAATTTACCTGCGACAACATCAACAGACTTATTTGAGGGGCCACAGTACAGAACAGCTGTCTTCTTCTGTGAACTGGTGGCAGGAAGCTGTTGGATGTTCTTGAGCAGCCAGTATACAATATGGACACCAACAACAGTTTTTCCAGTCCCTGTAAAAATGCACAACAGTAATATAATAGGTGTCAAGTCCCGTGACTTAACTGTTGGGATATGGTCATATGTTTTTTTTCTCCTCCCTCTTTTTTCCCCCATTTCTCTCTGTCTTTCTCTCTGCCAAGCAGTGCTCCAAATCATCCACAGCTGATTGCATTTAGTGGCAGCATGGTTTCCCTGTTACACAGTGTGCAACAGATATAAAGGAGCAGAGAGACACAGCTTGGGAGGAGTCCCTTATCCGCTATCTCAGAGACGTTGTTTTATTTGCTTTTGAGCAATTTGTGAAATGGAAACCTAAAGTGTGGTTACAACGATGTTACTTTTGAGATTCTGTGTGAGTTTAGTTCTGTGAAAGCATGTAGGGAGATGGGCACCGATTTATTTGGGTTTATCCCCTTCTAAACTTTTCACCTGTTTTTCTTTAGTCAGGGAGAGAGGCAAGAAAGGTATACCCGAGTACCCAGATCCACCATGGCCGCTGGACTCCACTGAACCACCCTGGAGGTCTCCCTTGTCACCCCCCCCCCCCCCCCCCGGCTGGAACTGTTACGGCGCGGGACGCGCCTTCCGGGAGGGGGGAGTAATGTTAGGAGTTTGGACTTCAGTTTTGTCATTTTCTGTTTCATCTATCTGTTCTTGTTTTCCCTTATTTGGTTTTGTTCAGGTTTTCCTCATTAGTTCTTTATTAGTTAATTAAGGTTAAATCGGTTCACCTGAGTTTTGTCATTATCTTGTTTACTCCCTAGTTTTAGTTTGCTTTATAAGCATTCAGTTTGAAGTCCGTTTTTGTTGAGTCTTGAAGCTATGTTGGTGTTGTATCCTTTGTTACTGAACTCATTATTACATTCCTTCGTCACCCTGTACTCCTTGAGAGCAACACGTAACAATGGGAAGTGTCAATGGTGAAAGTGATAAGAGCTGGTATAGAGGAAAAGGAGATTTCTAAACGTTCACTTATTTATTTAATCACATCTTTTAACTTTGTCACTTCCACTCTGTAACCCCTAGACTAAAGAAGCGATCGTTACATAGGGAAGGAATGGAAATTACAATAACCTAAGGCCAAAGAAACCAAAGAATATCTCTCACCTGGTGGGCCTTGGATAAGAGTGAATGGGTTTGTCAGTGCTTCTCTTATAGCTTTGCACTGACTGTTGTTTAGATGGGAAAACCCAGAAGGGAGATAACCGTCAATCTCAAATCTGGCTGGTATCTGCTTCGAAATGTTGCATCCTTTGAGGAAATACAGTGTTAAACAAAATGAAACTAAATTTGAATGGATAATTGTTTAAAAGATGGCTAGTGAATCATTAGTTTTGATAGTAGAGTTTGAAATATAGACATGCAAATCATTATAACGAGGCAGTAAATGTCAAACTGTTGCACCTCCTTCAGAGTTGATTTTCCTGCCCATGGCAATATTTTTTACAAGTGTGTTGGCTTTGGTTAGACTGTTAATTGCATCCTCTTTGCGCCTGAAAATTAAATAAAGCATAACAATTAATGAAGCATAGCCTACACATATTGTTTGAAGATGTGATTATAATCTATACACATAAAACAATACAGTTACATTAATACAACATTTTAATAAGCTTTAGTGTCTATAATTTGTAGTCTTACACATCTGGCAGAAGCTTTGGAATCAGCTCCAGAGTAAATCTTGTACTCTCACAGAATATGGCTTCTGGAATATTTGTCATGGGCATGTGGTTAATCTGAAAATCAATTTGTAAATTCTTCGGTTCTTTGGATTCTGTTTCTTGAACTTCCGTAATTATGCCATGGGCCACCCAAGTGACAGAAGGAATATCCATGAGAGCTGTGCACCGAGAGTTTTCCAGAAGGGGACAACTTTGGTGAATCCTAGTTCGAATGCAGAGGAAACTGTTCCTGAGGTCACATTCAATGGACCACTGAGATTTTTTGTCAAGTGGGAGGAGAAAAACTCCCTGATGCGTCTTTTGAGGAGAGGTTTTCCATCTCAAAGCTGCATCTTCAATAAGAATACTTTCATTTTCAGCAACAGCATTGGAGGATGACTCCATTTCACACAAAGGTTTCCATATTTCCTGATAATCCATGTATGTCTTGTATGAATTACTTGATGAGTGCAGAGCATAGTTAGAAAAACACTTGATTGGATCTTTCACATGCTCCAAACAAATCTCAAATTTTGGATGCACAACAAACAGCTGAATTGCTGGCGTCATTAGTCCTCGTGCCGTGGCTGCACCTAGCTGTACTTCGACCGCCTCACCTGGCTTTATTCTCATCGACAGTTCGGCATAATGCTCAGCATACATGGGATCAGATTTTTCTGAACTTGTAGCATTTCTCAGTCTTTCATTGAATTGTCTTGCATTGAGTCTTGAGCTGACCTCAAGCTCCTCAATCAGGGGAAACAATCTGTCCCAATTCTCTTCTCTAAGAGAAGCTGCTAGGCATTTCCAGGTCTTTGTAGAGACATAGGCCATGACCGAGTTTGGAGTTTGCTTTTTCACTTCAGCAAGGATGTGAGGATTGGAGAATGAATATATCCTTCGCACCCATTTCAAGATCATGCAGTTGTTGGTTTCATCAAACTGTGGTTGATCTGCCAACTGAAGATCCCTGTACATAATGTCTAAGTTTTCTGATATAGAGGTTCTGTTAAGTGGGAAGGATAATCTGAAATTTGTCCCTGATGGACTGAGTTCCACAATGTAGGCCACCTTCCTTTGGCTTTGGGTCGACAGTTCTATTGCAAAATGTAGAGCATTTGCTTTCCTCTCATATGCCGACTGTTGGTCATTTTTTCTGGAAAATTCCATACAAGACAGGTCAATGTCATGAGCTGTGTACCTAAAATTTGTCTTGTCAATTACAGAATGAAGAAGGCGCTGCACAATGACATCTATATATCGGCGGACTGGAGATGACGCCCATGTATAGCTGTCAAGATCTAAATCATGATGCCCAATTCTTGAGACATGTGTTGAGTTTGAGCGCAGGACGCATGCTTTGTGAAACAGTTTCCTAAATGCAATAGCGAAAGGGAGAAGTTGGGGGTGAATTTCATCAGTTGCAATAAAGTCAATTATTTTGTAGATATTTTTCTGCTCTACTGCTGTCTTCAAGCATCTCAAAACAGATTTTAATATGGGGAAGGTTTCAGAATCAGAAATTCCAGCCTGAGGGTTTGGCATGGCTCTGCTGTGGATCAAACCTTGGTTATTCAGTTCATGAGACACATGTTCACACTCATGAACTTGACTTGAGAAGTGAACAGAAAGTGGAATCAGGGAGGCTTTTTTGTCAAAAAGGTCAGCAAGCTTTTCACTTTTTGGCCTGTCCTGGCATCTCAGTGGAGTTATGCTCCTTGTTGTTTCATCAAGCAGAAGATGTTCAGAAACCATGTGGTTAAACATGACCATCAACTCTTCCACCATTAGGTGGGATTGCCTTCTTCCCAGAGTCACGTCTTCATCTGGCTGTTTGTAGAACCAGTCTTCCTGTCTCCTCAATCTCCTGTGGACCTCAGCAAAGGTCCATGCTTTCACAAGGCAGATTTCAAGTAGGTCAGAATGCTGATGAGTGTTTTCAAGGATGTCCTCTGCTTCATCATAAGAAAATTTCCTCTTGGAGCGAATGACAGATTTGCAAATTAATTTTTCCATTATGCGGTTTGTCTTAGTATCTACTTTTATTATCATGGAAATGGCTCGTCTATCATGGTTAGGAATCAAACTGAAGAAATTGGCACTCAGTTCTTTAGGGAACATGTGTATTGGGTCCTTTCCACGTGGATAGAATGTAGTACACTGCTGTCTCGCATATTTGTCCAGTTCGCTGTCTTTAGCCACAAAACTTGCAACATCAGAAATATGAACTCCTATTTCATAGCACTCACCTAAATCCCGTACACTGATTGCATCATCAAGGTCTTGTGAATCAGCAGGATCAATGGTGAATGTTGGGAGCATGCGAAAATCTTTTCGCCCGTCTTCAAATAAATTAAGACTTTGTAAGTCTTGCATCTGTGTTTCTAAAGATGAAGAAAGTGCCCTCCTCAAGTGGAATTCTATGTCAAGAACCTTTAATCCATCTTCTAAAGTTGTTATATTGGGAAACACTCCCACAACAATCCCCAGGGGATATTTGTAAAACTTTCCCCACTTAAGGACTTTGACAACGAAGATATATTTTCTGTGTGCCTCTTCACGGATTTTGATAAACTTCTCTAATTTGAGGTTCTCAGGATTTCTTACAGCAATGTGATTTGGTTTGTCTTTCCAAAATGGTGTGTAGATTTTGGAGATGCATTTGTTGATAGGTATCATCACTTGACCGTCGTGTGTTTCCAGGGTGCAGACAAATTCTTTGACAGTATCCGCACTTTCCAGAATATTTATTACTTTTCCCGTAGGAGGATCTGATATCTCACTCAGGATCTCCACTGTTACCTTGTCTCCTGGGAACGCCTGTCCAATGTTTTTTCTGCCCTTGATCTCAATTCTTGTGGAGGGCTCATCAAGTGGTCTAGCATAAGCTCTATCAAAGCTCTCTTTGACCAGCTCACAGTGTTTATGTGTTGAAGAGTTAGTCAACAATTGCTCTTCATCTACTTCTGCAATTTGGTTTCTAAAACTGCTGATGAATTGCTCATGTTGAAAAACTGGAAACAAGCCTTCCTCTGTCAATGGAACATTGATGTCTTTGCTCTCATCAAGAAGCTCTTGAAGTATTGGGTCTTCTGTGTCTGGTATTTCAGATGTAGTTGATTCACTATCACTGCACTCTTCATCCTCACTTCTGCAGAGCTCAGATATCTCAAGCAGATCTTGTTTCAATGAATCCAAGGTGAAGTCATGTGCACTTCCCTTGTTGATGCAATCCTCTATGTATGATGTCCATAGTCTCCAGCATGTACCGAATTGATGGCAGCAAAGTGCAGCTGCATCTCCAACAACAAATATTTGGGATTGGGCTCTTGTCATAACTGTGTTCAGCACACGCATGTCATTGAAAAACTCAAGACAGGTCCGGTCCATGTCCAATAGGCTGTCCTTGGTGTGCACAGTGGAAATCACGATTACTCTGAACTGTTTTCCTGCAAAATATGGGAAAAGGCAGTATGCTCTGTAAATCACATGCATCAATACTAGTGTGTTTGAACATAATCATGGCATAGTATTATATTTGAATAATGCATCATCTTCACCTTGCACATTTTCTGCATTCTCCACAGTGAAACGGAGCAGTCTAAGCTGACGTAGTCTTTGTCTGATTTCCAACACCTGAAACACAGAGGCAAAAGCGTCTTGTGTATAAACACACTTACATGAATTTGATAGAATTTGATACAATAGCAGGATGCCATAAATAAAAGCATAATATTGGTAACTGGCAATATATATGATACCTGTCTGCCTTGAGAAAGGACACAGATTGATTCTGGATCTGCATCACCCCACTCTTGAGGCCATTCCTCCATTATTCCTTGCACAATGTCAACAACTCTTAGAATTTGTTCCGCATTGAACCAGGACATGCTTGTTGGGTCCAAACAGCATTCTCCTCTTACGTGATGGAACTGCAAGGCACGCTGGTGTGGATGAGGAGGCACATCTCCTCTAGCCTTAATCACATCACTCTTTCCCACATAAAAATGTGTTGATACAAAATCCACAATGTCCTTTGTGGAACGGTAGTTTTCAGTGAAAATGATCCGGCTTTGTTTGGCGCCGTCACTGTTTTCAGCTTGGTAGTAATAGAAGAGGCGATTGAGCAGGGTATGTTCTGAGCATTTGTCTTGTCTCACAGAGAAGAGCTTGGGTCCCATCTGCATGTGATCTCCTGCTAAAACAACACGTGTATTTTTACCTGCTAAGCCCAGTGCCATAAGAGCCTCACACTCCAACATCTGCGAAGCTTCATCAATCAGAATGTGGCTGAAGTAGTTTTCAGGGAGCTTCATGTCATGGAAGAAACGAGCCACAGCAGTTGTTGTTATGATGATTCTTGTGGAATCTAAAACAGCTTTATCAGGAAACTCAAAATGACTGCCGTCTCTGGATAAATGGCAGTATTGTAGAGTGATGGTATCAGTGGATCCCAGATGGCCTTCCTTTGCCTTGATTCTCAAAGGTCTGGCTTCATTATGAACAGCTGCATATTCATGAAAATGGCCTTTCACATAAAGATCAGCAGAACTGTATCAAGAAAAAAGAGAAATAACTGTAGCTTTCAATGACTGCATTAAACTTACTTGCACCATGCTTTACTGTATGAGCTAGAGAAATATCTACTTCTGTGGAGTAGTACTCTGAAATGCCACTGCATTGTGATGCCTTACCTGTTTGTGTGTGTGCAAATCAGGATTTTGTTCTGTGGTTGCTGCACAAGAGCCTGGGTCATCTTTGCAAGGGTTCGAGTTTTCCCTGTTCCAAAAGGTCCATAAATCAACAAAGGTGGGATGCTGCTTCTGTTGTCTGTTACACCCAGAACAAAGTTCATTGCTGCTTGCTGCTTCTCATTTAACTCTCCTGTATCTGACTGAGAAGAAATACAGAAGTTGCTGTTTTTCAAGTCAGGCAAGACTTTGTCTAAGTTGGGGAGATCATCAATGGCTTTGTGCATCTCGCAGAACCAGAGACGATGTAGTTGGAACTGGACTTCCATCTCACACTGCTGTCCATTCTGCAGGTTCAAACGAGTGCAGCATTGTTTGGAAAGCTGCAAAAATACTTGTCTCTCTGTGGCAGCGTCTTTCAGAAATTCAGCCTCATAAATAGGCCCAAGATAATCATTGTTTACCACAACACGAACAAGGGATCTGATAGCGTGTCTTTTCACTATGAAGCCTTGAGGAGCATCTGGAGTGAGTGCGTGAGACAGAGCCACAGCAGCAAAAAGTTCCCCTGGACAAGCCCATTTCATTCCAAACCTGAGATCGAACAGCTGATTTTTCAACTGCACAGTGCCTCGTAGATTCAGCCTGAAAAGAGAGAGTACAGTCTGTGAATTTGAATTTTGTTTCAGTTGTCAAATCCAAATATATTTACATATTTATACATACCTAGTAAGGAGTTCACTGCCTTCTTTTTCCTCCTGATATAAAAAATTGTGCATGCTTTGTTTGTAATTCTCATGGTTAATCACACTGTTCATCTGGTCTGTTGTGATGAGCTTGTATCTGTTCAGCAGCTCTTTCTCTGCCTCTTCTCTTTCAAAAAAAGGAATGATTTCCAGGCTTTCCTCATTCCAGGGCTCAAGATTCCCTTCAGTCTCTTGTTTTTCTAGCAGAATCTCAGGTGCTGGGGTCGTGACTGGTGTTCCCTTACACTCATCCTCTCCAACTCTGACCTTGATTTTTTGTCGTAGTACGGGTCTCGTGTTGAAGTCAAACACTACCCACTGCTCGTACTTGCCTGGTTGGTCAGATTTGAAGGACACTGGGATTTCATACTCTGCAGAAACAAATCACAATAATTCAGGCGAAAATAATTTTTGAACTTGGCAGTTCAACAATTAATTAATTAATTAATTAATTAATTAGTGTTAGTAAAAACATGCCATACGGTTTCTTGCTGGGTTTTGTAAGAAATATTCAGTCACCTGTTTGGTTCTTTTTAAACCAAGCACTAGTGGAATATGTCCGTTCCTCATTGGGGTCTTTGCTGAGGCTGAATTTCGCTCCCAGTTCCCGTCTGAGTAAAGTAATAATCACTAGAGGTTCCTGGAGGAATTTAAGGCAGTTTGGAATTTCATTAAGATCAGTGTCATTGCAGAGGCTCTCCTACACTACGGACTCTTACAGCTGTCTAAACATGTTTAGAAAAACAACATGGGTGCTTGGCAGATTACAGACCTCAAAAACTGAATTCTGAAAAGTAATTTTTTTCTTATCTTACTTGTGGACATAAGGATAAGGACTTCCTTAAGGTTTGTTATCAAAATTATGAGCTGAACCCCATAATTCTTACATTAAGAGCAAATGTAGTACTATCATTACTTATTAACTGGTATTACTCTATTGTAACATACCTGGTCAAATGTAACAATGACAATGTTTTTTACCCATTAATCTGGAATTTAAAGACAAATGTTATACGGGTTAATGCACAAACCTTGGATTTAATGGTAAAATTCCATGTACACTGTATTCCCTTTTTCCTTACATACACACTGTTTATATCTGGGTCACAGCTGATAGAAACTTCAGGATGGGTGTCGCTGACCTGCAGGAATATTGATTCAATCACTGTTTATGATATTGTAAAAAGCAATTGAAAAAATTTACAATTAAAGCTTTGGTTGTAAAAATATAATAAAAAATAGCATGGGGCAATAAAATGTATTTGTTAGCATACATAACACAAGGTTCAAATTAAATGCAAGTACAGTAGCAATGCAAATGTTTCAAAGAGATCAAAGTGTCAGAGAGGTAAGAGATACACCTGTCAGCATGTCATAACATGACATTATACACTGTTCATTACTGAACCGCCCACTTACAATCATTTTCTTGTCATTGCTGTGTCTGTATTCCTCCAAAAGATTGTCCTGATAGGACAGTAGACCCATCTCGGCTGCATCTGTGGCCCTTTTTCGTGAAGCCTTGATTCTTTTCTCCCATTCACGAAGTTCCTCTTGACTGTGTGCCTTTGTGCAGTTATCACCATACTCACATATCAGGGATCTATGGGAGAACGTTTTATAGGCTGGTTTAACTTACTTTGATACAAGCAAACATCTAATGCCATGTCACACTTCATATAAATACCTTTCACACAATTTCATGTCCTTGTGTGTTGGTGGCGGATCACGGTATTTCCAAGTCTGAGAGGTACCTGTATCTTCAAAGATCAGTCTCCTGTGTTTCACAGTGAAACAGTGGTTCATCAGTTCCTCATCTGTCGGGAAGTGGACTTGACATAATGTGCAGTCAAACTGTCCTCCTTTCTCTTGAGACTTTGACTGCAGTGTCCTTTGTTTTTTTTTTACGACTTTCACTAGCTTAGGAATTGTCCAGTTCTCGTCCTTCATGACGTTCCACAGCGCTGCTTCTTCTGAGCTCCTAGCGTAGGTACAGCTACGTCCATGCTGGGTGCATCCACGTTCCTCAGTGAAGTACCAGCAAACAACATATTTGTAAGGTCTGGGAACGTCTGGCAGGGGGGCAACGGGCCTCCACACTGAATTCTTACCTTTCCGCTTGATTAATAATGTGTTTTCTGAGCAGATATGGATAAACTCCTTGTAGGAGTATGAAATGTCTTTTTGTTTTTTAAAGCACTTATTACATCCCACAAACAGCTCATACGACTCTTGTAATGTTTGAAGATTATGACGATTTCCTGCAAAAGCCATGACTTAAAGGACATGAAGTTCCTGTGAAAATAAATAATTTGCAATTAGAAGTTTTCACTACTTCCATTTACAATTTATTTTTTATAATAGTTTTGTTTGAGATTTTCCTATGCGTTTTTATAATGGGGATTTTCAAGTAAAACAAGAACTGTGATACATATAAATGGACAATACTTTGACGTTTTGCCCTAAAACTTAAATTACACACATCCATACAGTCAATTTATGCTTACTACAGACCTCGTTTTGCTCATATATTTTTGGGGCAAAAAACATTATAAAAACCTAAAGGGAAATTTCAAGGGAACCCATATAGCAAATTACTCTTCCAGGTTTTGACGTCATGGCTGCAGCACTCTGTCACACCTTCTAATATTGATCAATAAAGCTTTTCAGCCTTCAGACTGAATAAACAAAAGTTGTAAGGAACATGTCTTTATATATGGTAATTTGTGTTTATAAAAACGGGTGTGGTAATTGAAAATTCTTGTGAACCTGTGAACACAACCTTTACATTTCATTAAATGTAATGCAAAAACAAATTTGTATAACTGTATAATTGCAATTATGACACAATAAGCACAATCCACATAACTTTTTCTTATTTGGATTTAAGGAGATAATCTACAGATAAGTGAACACCAACAACAATAATTTTCAATCAGCATCTCTTAAAGGAACAGTTCATCCAAATGAGATTATGTGTAACTCAAAAGGGAATGTTTATCAGAATGAGAGACTTTTCTATTCACTATTCACCTTTTTCTATATAAAAAATAGTAAAGTAGGCAGTGACTGAAGCTGTCAGCTTTGAATTCCACAGATGATTACCGAATTTAATGATCTTTGGTATAAAGATGAACTATTTTCTATTAAATAATAAACTGGTCACAAAAGAATCAGTAATGCACCGCATTCTTACCTTTATAATTTCCTTCCCATCCCAGTGGTTTTCTGATATGTCACGATCTTCCTGTAACTCTGGATGTTTTGGTTGTTCTCGGTGTCATGTGTGTCTAGAGGCGTTTAAACCATTTATAGAGTTGTTGCTGAGCGACGCTGGATAAGCCACTCCTTCCTAGAATTGAAGAATAACTTTCTTTTTCCAACACAGTTTCAGCTTTCAGTTTCAATACTGATGAAAACCACAGGAAGCAAATAGAGTTTAAGCCTGTTTTTTAACTAAATCAGAAAAAACAACAACAACCCTTAATGTTCCTATTAGACTTTTTATAATATCTACACCAATTTCAGCATACATCACTTGCTTTTGCTATATGTTTTTGCTATCATAAGACAACATTAGAAACTAATGTTTGCATGCAACATGCATTTTTTTTAAACCATGACTGAACAAATTAGTAATGTTTTCCCCATTGGACAAGCTTACATTTTTCCTGAAATATGTCAGAATGGAACTTACCTAGTAATATACTGACCATACTTTATCCTGTATTAAAATGTTTCTTTTAACAAGAAAGTAATGGTCTTATAAGGAAAGTAAAACAGATGCATGATTTAATTAAATGAGACATTGTTATGAGGAGATTACCTGTTTAATTTTTAATGCAGAATTACATTGTGGCAGTTTAAAAAACAATTAATTTTAATTCAACAAATGCACAATACTATTACACTGAAACTCACTTGGTTGTAACTATCTTGGTTGGTAAGTAAAACTAAAACACTAGAACATACATTTAGATCTATGCTGGGCATTGTTTAAGAAAACAAATTAGGCTTATTACACATGAAACCAAACATGCATGAGGTGACTGCAGACTGGAATGGTACACAAACTATTAAACATATCAGGTGAATGAAACTGCTTTAATTTTACCTTGAGGACAGACACCTACATGGAGTGTAAATGTTTATTCTTCCACCTGACCACTCCCTATCCGTGCCATTTTAAGTCAAGTTATGTAAAGGACAAACAAAACAGGTTTACATCATGGCTGCATGTCCCATTGTCCTGCCTCTGACTTTAGGACCCAGGAATGTCATAATTGTGTGCACTTTTAATTGTGTTCTCAAATCTACCTACCTACAAGAACCCTGGTGATACACACACACACACACACAACAAAAGCAGCTGTATCTGCTTCAGTTTCATTTATCTGTTATTTCCATCACATCATCATCACATGGCCAGGGTTTGTCATAAAACACATGATGACACGTATACAAACACACCCTCATTTTACTCCGCTTCGATGACTGATTTAGCAGTACTTGATTGCATATGAGTCTTATCAGCAGCAATACAATCATAATGGTTTAGAAACTATATTCAGAAACCACTGAGTCAGTAAATTCCATATTCAATACCAGATTAGAAACTTAGTCATAGACAACCAAAAAAAACTTGCAAGACACAGAAACTTCACAGATCCTCAGGAGACACTAAATTGCTATAGACGGTGATAAACAACAACTTAGAAATTCTGATGTGTTGCCAACATAAATAATCTCTTGGATGCGTTCTTAGTTTGCCTAAGTTGCAAAAATGACAGAGACACATTATTACTGTCACAAACAAAGACGGAAACCACAGGTGAGTGAATGACGGTGAGGTTTATTGATTGAACGGATGACTGGAATGTGAAGAGAATGACGTGCGTGAGTATCTTGATGTGAGATAACGTCCAAAGGCCTTGATGGAGAGATAATAGCGTTCTCTGTATACAGGATAGTTGGAGATCAGGAACCAGGAGACTTGGGAGAGAAGTTGATGGAACTGGGGAGAAACTCAGCAAGACAACAGGTAAGTAGCTACAGGTAGGCCGTAATAGAGTCAGGTTACTTTTCAGCATGTGAACCATAGACCAGACGATGAATGTCAGAGAGAGTGTGTATTTATGGAAGTGCTGATGAGGGTTGCAAGGTGCGGGTGATTAGAACTCAGGTGACTGTGATCTGGTGATTGCTGTTGACTGTGACTCTCTGACAATTACGAGTATATGCTTTAATCTTATTTTAAATGGTTTTCAGTAATTAGTTAGCAGCATATAGCTTAGACATTTCTCTTTAGGTCACTGAAAACCAAACCTTCAAATCTGAGTCAGTGACCCTTGAAATTTATCTAAACTACCAACGTGAATGAATCATCCTATAAAGTGCAGTGTAAATGTGGATACAGCCATGGTTTTTGTTTTGTGAGATTCAGACCTGCTAAACAACAACCTAGATCAGACTAAATGACCAGATTGTACCATTGCTGGTTACAAGTAAGGTATGTTTTGACAGTTTCAACTTGGTTTTATCTTAACCACTCGTCTAGCTGGTCTGTCGGCATCAACAACCCTCTTAATCAGCTAGTGTCAGAGTAACATACCACTAATGCCAATCTAAAAACAAGTCTTTAAGCTGGTCCAAGTTGTTCTTTTATCAGCAGGCAGATAAACTTCATGGTCAAAAGTATGTGGACACCTCTTTACAATAAATGTGTTTGGCTAGTCAAATAATGCCAAATCTTAATGCTACTCCATACAATAACTGTCTGGAGATTGTTCAACATCTTTGGATGATGCTTTTCAGGTTCAGCATGACAAAGTCCTTGTGCACAAAGCAGGTGACTGCGATTCTGCCAAGTAGGGCATGTTCCTTATTAGATCAACATCAGCCAATCAGATTTTAGGAATGGGTAAAAGAGTTTGTTTAGGGTTTGGCTGTGGACTGGAGCTTGAGTAACATTATCAACTTCCCTCTGATTTTAGCCATAATTTATGATAAAGGTTGGATTTAGAGATGGGGATAAGACTTCTTGTTCTAGAATCAACAGATGATGTTGATCCAGGAACATCACACAAGTCAAGGTCCATCAAGAAATGCGAAAGATCTTGACTGGCCTACACAAAGTCCAGACCTGAATACCTTTGGGATGAACCGGAATAATGACTCCCAGAAGAACTGGAGCTTTTGTGAAGAATGAACTGCCTATTAATGACCATGCTTCTGAAATTAAAGAGTCAACAATCATGTATGGGTGTGGTGTTTGGGTGCTCACATACTTTTGTCCATGTCGTGTATGTGGGATGCTGTTATAAGTGCAGACGTTTATTGATAAGGAAAAGTGATAAGGTGAGTCTGATATGACCCCTTAAGACAGTGTGGCCAGAGAATGAGATATTCTCCAAACGCAGTCGTGATTGGACGTCTCACGGCTCTGGCGTCAAAGAGTGTCCTCAGCCAGAGAGCTCAGTGTGAAGTTCCTTATTCTTACGGACTTGTGCAGCATGAAGCTCCTGACAAAGAAAAGAGAGACAGCGTAATAAACATCGAAGTAGTAAGAACTGTTTTGTAGTAACCAGAGAGGAAAAAGAACTAGTTCTCTTTTTTGCTGACAGTAAAATGGATCATGGATCATGAAAAGTGCGTTTCAAACAAAAGCCATTTCCATAGCTCAAACAGTAGAGGCGCCAACAATGCTAAGGTAATAAGTTCAATTCCAAGGAAATGGGACACGACGGCGCTTCTGGACCATGTTCACATATGACTTCCTTTTGGTGGATTGTGTTTACCGTCAGTGGTTTCTGGAAGTATTCCTGGGCCCATTTAGTAATATCAATGACAGAATCACGCCGATGAGTGATGCAGTGTCGTTGAGGGCCCGAAGACCACAGGCATCCAAGAAAGGTCTTCAGCCTTGTACCTTACGCACAGAGATTTCTCCAGTTTCAGTTTATATATATATATATATATATATATATATATATATGTATATATATATATATTGTATATTCTTATTATTACAATTATTATATTACTGTTGCTTTTGTTAAAATAGTCACAAGATGGTCACAAGATAAATATTCAGATTCCCCCCCCCCCCCCCCCAATAGTCTGTTTTATTCAAACTATTATGAACATTTTTGCATTTAGATACAGAAGAACTTTGCCTGTTGAATATTAAAAATAAATGAACAAACAAAAAATCTGGATCTCCATGTGTGCCATTCAAATCAACTGTTCCTGCTTCTCTCCAGACTAGACCTCTTCTCTCCACTTTCCCTAATTGCAGATTCAATTATTGCAATAGTCAGCATTAATATTTTTACACTTAGATTTTTTAGGGGGGTATCAAACTTTAACACCGTGTGTCCCAACCAGACGTGACATGATAAAAGTATCTTTTCAATGTAATTTTTGTCCTAACCACCCGCGACAGCGTCACGTGACAATAAGCGACACTGAATTCTATTTTAGAAATGTTTTTTATTTTCTGCGCGGCAGGAACAACATACAAAATATGACAGTGATACTCTCAGGTAATGATTATGTACTTTATTCAATGTTAAAAGTGTCTAATGTGAGTTTGAATATTATTTTGCGTGAGGTTTATAGCCATAGTGAAAGCAACAGTAGATATTTTACCTCAGATCTTGAAAATAAATTAAAGCAAACTTACGTTAAAACTGTGAACTGCAAACCAACATCCATAACAAAGATGATATCACTCACTCACTCACTCACTCACTCAAAACTGTTCAGTCCATTCACATTTGAAGCATCTATTTTCCATGTCCACTTTTCTTTACTTCCCACTTGCCATGGTTTTACTGTCACAGTATCTACACTGGACAGCATTGCAAATCATTTGAACTTTCTGTCAGTACTTCATAAATAGAACGAGTCAGCAGTTTACTGTCGGGGATCCAGTGTAGACAGCATCACTGATTATAATAAGTTCTATTGTATTTTGTTGCGTTGCACCACGCCGCTCGCGTCCGGTGTAGACACGCTGTAAGTTATTGTCGCTTTCTGATGCTTCGTTTGAATTTTCATGCCACATTATTTGAAATTAGCGCGGGCCAACCATTTTTCTTTCTGGCCCACGGGCCACCTATTGAGGAACCCTGCATTAAACCCTAAAGTATTAACTGATGTGTGTGCCTGTAATGATGGCTGACCTAAATATGAGTAGGTGAGTCTCTGCGCTGGTCTTCGATTTCTTGTAGATCTTTTGGGTTCTATTGAAGGGGGATTTTGTGTAGTTGTGTGTGGGTTAGTTAGGACAACAGGAATGCCTCTGTCTTCATGGATGCTGTCTGGTACGAATGCCTCCTCATCTACAGGTAAGTATTCTTCATCGGCTTGTGTTTCTGCAGGTAAGTATTCCTTATCTATGCTCTCTGGTATGAATGGCTCCTCATTTACAGGTCCTCAGAGACTTGGAAGTGTAAGTTCTTCCCGTTCTCTTCTCTCCTTTGACCACATAGGTTGTAGATTTTGAGCTCTTTTCAGTGTATTTTCTGGCATCCTTATCCAGTAGTATGTATTTTTGTCCTCTGAATCAGTCGTATCACTGTTTAATGAAGTGTCTCTCTTTGTTTTAGACCTTGTCTTTCTCATCATTCTGTTCTTCCCATTTTCTGCTGCAGGTGGCATCTCTGATACAGGTGACAAAACAGGTACAGTGTTGTTCAAAATAATAGCAGTACAATGTGACTAACCAGAATAATCAAGGTTTTTAGTATATTTTTTATTGCTACGTGGCAAACAAGTTACCAGTAGGTGCAGTAGATTCTTAGAAAACAAACAAGACCCAGCATTCATGATATGGACCCTCTTAAGGCTGTGCAATTGGGCAATTAGTTGAATTAGTTGAAAGGGGTGTGTTCAAAAAAATAGCAGTGTGGCATTCAATCACTGAGGTCATCAATTTCGTGAAGAAACAGGTGTGAATCAGGTGGCCAGTATTTAAGGATGAAGCCAGCACTTGCTAAACATGCATTTGAAAGCCTGAGGAAAATGGGTCGTTCAAGACATTGTTCAGAAGAACAGCGTACTTTGATTAAAAAGTTGATTGGAGAGGGGGAAACCTATAAAGAGGTGCAAAAACTTATAGGCTGTTCAGCTAAAATGATCTCCAATGCCTTAAAATGGAGAGCAAAACCAGAGAAACGTGGAAGAAAACGGAAGACAACCATCAAAATGGATCGAAGAATAAGTCATAAGTCATAAGTCTTTTACCAATACAGATTGTGTCAAAGCACTTAACAGTATCAAATTGGAGGACAGAGTGTCAGTAATATATAATAAGATTAAACATTCAATTTTCAGTCAAAGGCATTTCATTATTGAATTCAGAGATGTCATTGTCTAGCTCAGTTTAGTGTAAATAGTATATGAGCAATCAAATCGGCGATAATCGCTAGAAATTAGGTGTCCCCAACTGAGCAAGCCAGAGGCGACAGCGGCAAGGAACCAAAACTCCCTCTGTGACAGAATGGAGAAAAAAACCTTGGGAGAAACCAGGCTCAGTCGGTGGGCCAGTTCTCCTCTGACCAGACGACACCCACAGTTCAAAAGTTTCAGGTTCTAACGATAGTAGTATTATGTAGTTAGGTTTAGAATAACCAGAATGGCAAAGGCTCAGCCAATGATCACCTCCAGGATGATCAAAGACAGTCTGGAGTTACCTGTAAGTACTGTGACAGTTAGAAGACGTATGTGTGAAGCTAATCTATTTTCAAGAATCCCCCGCAAAGTCCCTCGGTTAAAAAAAGGCATGTGCAGAAGAGGTTACAATTTGCCAAAGAACACATCAACTGGGCTAAAGAGAAATGGAGGAACATTTTGTGGACTGATGAGAGTAAAATTGTTCTTTTTGGGTCCAAGGGCCACAGGCAGTTTGTGAGACGACCCCCAAACTCTGAATTCAAGCCACAGTACACAGTGAAGACAGTGAAGCATGGTGGTGCAAGCATCATGATATGGGCATGTTTCTCCTACTATGGTGTTGGGCCTATTTATCGCATACCAGGGATCATGGATCAGTTTGCATATGTTAAAATACTTGAAGAGGTCATGTTGCCCTATGCTGAAGAGGACATGCCCTTGAAATGGTTGTTTCAGCAAGACAATGACCCCAAACACACTAGTAAACGAGCAAAGTCTTGGTTCCAAACCAACAAAATTAATGTTATGGAGTGGCCAGCCCAATCTCCGGACCTTAATCCAATCGAGAACTTGTGGGGAATGTTGTTAAAGAATCATGGAGTGGAATAACAGCTGAGAGGTGCCACAAGTTGGCTGACTCCATGCCACACAGATGTGAAGCAGTTTTAAAAAACTGTGGTCATACAACTAAATATTAGTTTAGTGATTCACAGGATTGCTAAATCCTAGAAACAAAAACGTTTGTACAAAATAGTTTTGAGTTTGTACAGTCAAAGGCAGACACTGCTATTTTTTTGAACACACCCCTTTCAACTAATTGCCCAATTGCACAGCCTTAAGAGCGTGCATATCATGAATGCTGGGTCTTGTTTGTTTTCTGAGAATCTGCTGCACCTACTGGTAACTTGTTTGCCACGTAGCAATAAAAAATATACTAAAAACCTTGATTATTCTGGTTAGTCACATTGTACTGCTATTATTTTGAACAATACTGTAGGTCAACAAGTAAGCCATTACAAGGTGTAGTAAATTTATATGTAGAGTACGATCATTTTGATGTCAAAGTGGAAATCGGACAGTTCTCCCACCCAACGATGACCCACATCATTTAACTTGGTCAGGAGGTAAAGTGAGGTGCATAAAACAGATAATCATGGAATTTCTAACATATAGCCCACTTCAAAGCTAGGAATTCAAGCTTGTCAGAGTGAAGATTGTAATTTTTCTCTGCTGGGGTAAGAGTTCTAGATCCATAAGCGATAACCTTTAACTTTCACTTGTGCCATTGATAGGGAACTGCGCCTAAACCCTTCTCAGATGCATCAGTATGGAGAGTGAATGGATAGTTGAAATCAGGATATGCCAGGACAGGTGGATGGGTAAGAATGTCAATCGGTGTTCTCAGGGTGTTCTTGTGTTCTTTAGTGCAGACCACTGGTGTTCTGGTCACACATACGTGCAGTCGTGTGTGCAGAAAGCGGCGCGCAAACAGATGAAACTTTCAGTGAGTGAAAAAAAATAGGTCCTTAAAAAGTCAAATGTTTTTGCACCTTTATAGATCATGTTCGTTCCTCTATAATGGGCAATAGGCAAAGTAGCCTAATGTTAGTGTAATCATTTATGGGTGTCGTGCCATAAAATATTTTTAATACGGCTGCCTTTGTATTTAACGTGAATTTAATAAAAACATCGTAAGTTAATTACAACACTTTCAATGTACAGAAAGAGAGCAAAGAACATTTACATTATCAAAGAACATTATCATTGACTTCAGTCTAGCCAGACCTCTCAAAAAACCCCATTATAATGACTGAAACTGTTTACACTGTGAAATGAATATCTTCAATCATAATAGCGATTGTACGCACATCTGCACTTTGTTTCTGATGAGAGAAAATTGCCAGAGAGAGAGCAGAATTCAGTCAGTGAGCGCCTGCACTGAACAAAACAGATGGCCTGGTGCTGAGCCAGAGACAGAAGCGTTTTTACAGCAATGCACATTTTAACCAATCACATACGATTTTGTTGAGCTTATGAATGCAATTGCCAATCAGAGGTGTTCAGATGAGTCATCGCTGAAACGCCGGTGTTTTCAGTGCAGATTTGAATTTAGCAGCTGATGATGTGCCACTCTGAACCTTTTATTCACACTGCTGTGATTGTATCAAATTTATTTGGCTATTTTTTGTCTTTTGGAAGCTGCATTCAAAATCCACTTGGCTCAAAAATCTGAGGGGGCATGTGATTCCTTATGCCTGTGATTTTAAATGACTTGATTCAAACACATTGAGACTCAAACATGATGAAACATGAAACATGAGACTCAAACAGCGACGTTAGTGAAGAGAAAAGCATTTGAAACAAACAGATACAGATCTAATCAATCACATTTTTATTTGTGACCTTGGTGTCCAAATACATTCTGCAGCTCCTGTATCAACTTTTGTGCAAATTATGTAAAGAGCTGCACAGTAAACATAAATTATGAAATATATTACTTTTACAGATAAATCTTTATACATGCCAACAAATAAATACAGAACATTCAGGTTCTTGCATTACAATTATACACTTATAGACACAACAGAAAACAGTATGAATACGACTGAATACAAATAATTCAACATCTAAAAATCATATACATAGTTACTAATTGCAAATTGCCTTACTATTTGTTTATATGCTAGTACTGCACCTCTAAGTGGTCAAACATTAACATTATAATAGTCATAGTCTAGTGGTGCTGTCCTGGTAAAATTGATTTGAAGGTTGAGGTAAATAAAAAATGTCCTTCATTTCTATATTTCATAAATAGATGGACAGAAATATCACTGTATCTTTGTCTTTTTTTCATTTATATACACAAAATTAAGATTTTTTGTAACAAATTTAATGCTAAATGTTTTTTCTTTTTTATTAATTTATGGTTGAGTAATGCAAACTTGAAACGTCCATATGAGCAGGTATTCAAAATATTAATTCAAAACTTAGACCTCTATATAAACTGAATCCATAATAAATTGTAAATGTGTTCAGCATTCTGCAACAAATATTTTTAGGATTTTCTTGACTATTTTAAGTCGTAAAGTAAGCAGTATATATATTAAAATCCCGTGCATGGCTTTAGCAGGCATGTATACATGATACTAAGGCTACATTCACACTACGAGCCTTAGTGCTTAATTGATTTTTTTGTATAGCTGTTCACATTATTGTTTTAAATGTGGCCAATATCAGATGTCAAGTGTGAACAGATCATGGTTCTGAACTGACCCGCATGCACAAAAGAACGATATGAACAGGGTTTCCAGATTTTCACAACAAAATAGAGGAAAAAGTAGCCCAATTCTGCGGTGAAACTGTGGATTTGGCAACACTTGCACAGCGCGTAAGTGTAAAGTAAGCGATTATGCGTTCATTTATAGTGTGATCTGCTGCAGAACCAGTGAAATTCACACTGTCATGACAAAAACAGATCTGAGTCACGTGAGCAGAACAAATAAATCAGATTTGGGCCACATTTACATTTATCACATACTGATAAATGTAAATATATAGCCTGAATGCACTGTAAGTCGCTTTGGATAAAAGCGTCTGCTAAATGTAAATGTAACAATGTAACTTTTGCCTGCAGTGTGAAGGTAGCCTTAGCCTAAGTGGGTCAGACAGTGCCTGAGCCCTCCCGAGCTCAACAGCGCCCCACAATTTTGCAGCGTAAATCTGTGGTGAAAAGGGGAACTGCAGTGCGCTCTAATTGAGAGCCATTGTTGCAGATTTGAGACTTATTTTCACGTCACCTTACGTGAACCTCGCTCCACCAAGACGATATCAATCCGCTTCAGCTATGTGTCTGCATCAGGCCAGTAACTAGTTGGCATGTCTGTTTTTTTTTTTCTATGTGGAGTAGTGGATCAAATGAACAAAGTAGGCTATACGTTAAATCCTTTAGTTTAAATGTGCTCACATGAATAGCCTTTATATGGTTCTGACTGTTTTGTTTATTTTGAGAATAGACATATGTGACCCTGGACCAGTCTTAAGTGTCAGAGTGTCAATTTTTATAATCTGAAAGCTGAATAAATAAGCTTTCCATTGATGTATGGTTTGTTGGACAATATTTGTCTGAGATACTATTTGAAAATCTGGAATCTGAGGGTGCAAAAAAATCTAAATATTGAGAAAATCGCCTTTATATTTGTCCAAATGAAGCTCTTAGCAATGCATATTACTAATCAAAAATTAAGTTTTGATATATTTACAGTAAGAAATTTACAAAATATCTTCATGGAACATGATCTTTACTTAATATCCTAATGATTTTTGGCATAAAATTAAAATGGATAATTT
Organism: Acrossocheilus fasciatus; assembly: GCA_036784905.1. Lineage (NCBI taxonomy): Eukaryota > Metazoa > Chordata > Actinopteri > Cypriniformes > Cyprinidae > Acrossocheilus > Acrossocheilus fasciatus. The sequence goes on along the minus strand of CM071943.1, from coordinate 32,618,153 downwards.
TGACCCATACAGTGTATTTTTGGCTATTGCTACAAATATACCCCAGCGACTTAAGACTGCTTTTGTGGTCCAAGGTCACATATGATCTTCTTTCCTCACCCGAATTGCTCCACAACTTCTAAATCAACATTTGGAGGTGATAAATACTATATTAAGGCAATTATTATACAGCATTTTATGCGTGTAACATTACTTTGAGCCTGTCAATTAACATCAGTGCGCCACCCACAGGGTAACGCAAGGACATCTCTGCCAAAATTTTGTGTTGAGGCAACGTCGGTCCTGGAGTGCCGCTGTACTGTAGAGTTTAGCTCCAACCCTAATCAAACACACCTGAACAAGCTAATCAAGGTCTTAAGAATTATAGGGCTAAAGGCAGGTGAGGTTTTTTTCAGGGTTGGAGCTTTTTTTAATTAAAAGTTAATATGTACTAAAGTGCCATTCAAGAGTAGTTATTTCATGATATTATAACAGATCTGACAGTGCAATGTTCCCTGGTGTCAATTAAAAAAATAAAAATAAATAAAAAAATCACAATAGTAATGCATAAATAATAAGTGAATGTAGAGTATACAAGTGCACATTTAACACAGCTATAAAGCAAATGCATCTCCAAAAATAAAACTGCATGATGCACATCATCTTCTAGCAGTTCTCAGCAGACTTCTAGTGGGTTTTTGAACCTGGATGTGCCGGGCGGGATTCACTACACATCCTTTCTCCTTATAATGATCCAGAAGTCTTCTCCACAACACACTGCAGCGCAGCAAGTTCTCATTACCTGTCAAAATAGCAGAATTATAGCACTGTAATCCAAGCATCAAATATAAAACTGTTGATAATTATAAAAAACATAATGTAGACATATTAAAAGGAGGTTTAGTGTTATTATAATGACATTTGACATATTAACCCTGACACTATTAACTGCACACAAAAAAAGATTAAGATAAATTATATCCATATTGAAATTATTAGATCCTTATAGGACTGAATAATACTCATAATGCTTAAGAGACAAAAATGTGATGTGTGCATTATTCAAATAACTAGCAGGTGTTTACGGATCAAATCATTCACATATTATTGACTCCCACAAGCATAGACTGTTTGTTCATCAGATTCAGAGCAGATGGTGTAACTAACCAATGATGCACAGGCCTTCTTGAGCCCTGGTGATGCCCACGTTAACTTGGTGTGGGTCCATGATGAATCCAAGTCGTTTCATAATCCAGGATTTGGTTGGTTCTGTTTCGATATCAGATTTGGGACAAGAGCGCACTGTTGACATGATGACATATTTCCATTCACTTCCTGTGGCCAAACAAACAAAGGAGAAAAGATCGGAAATAACATTTAACATGCCTTAATTCACTATACATACCTATTTTAAAAAAACAACATTTACATGTCAAGTGTCAAAACATACAATCATAAACACAATTTAGAAAGTATAAATGCCTTGAATCTCTGCCTTAGCTGTGCATTAAAAACCATAATTTTTTTATTTTATTTAAATACATTGTTTTATTTATTTTTTCTAGTTTTTAAAAGAGAACTAAATAATAGTTCATTTTAATGTCCTGTCATGGGTCCAGGTTCTGTGTTAACGTGTTTTAGTAGATTTGAACAAGTGCATGCTTATTGATATTCACTGTGTCATTAGTGGACTCTGGACTGATGTGAAATAGCATTTGTGAAAATGTTCATACCTTGACTTTTCATGATGGTGTTGACCGTGATGCCTCTTATATTCTTATCCAACAGGGACTCATTAATATTTGCCACTTGAGCATTATATGGTGTGAGAATGGCAATGTCCTTGGTCTTTATCCCAGCCTCAGTCAAAAGAATGGCGATCCGCACCTGAAGGAAAAACGAGTATCTGAATTAAACATTTTAAAATATTTTCTTAATATTAAAAATATTAAATAGATAAATATATTTTAATTCATGAAACATGATAAATGGGCGGAACTAAGACATTTAAATATATATATATATATATTTTAAATAGACTCCTAAATAGATATTTTACCACTGTTTTCTGTTACAAAATATGTAGTAACAGTAATAGATTAATTTATGAATTTAAGAGTGCACCTCAAAAATCTGGAGTTCTGACCTTTGTCAGCAAAAGTCTTTTTTTCATTGCCTTTTTCCCGGTCATGTTTTAGAAATCATTATAAATTATATATCCATTGAAAGCTTATAACCTCAAAATGCATCCTTTGAAACCCATTTTAAAATCTGACATTGCGTTACCATGGAAATGGTACTTCAATATCATATTACAAAATGTATTTGTTCATGAATTATAACAGTTTAAGTTTGGATAGTTTCACGTACACTTTCACATCTATGTTAAAAAATGGGAGTGACAGTTAAAGGGTTAAAACAACTTCCTATTATATAAATATCTCAACAACAACAACAAAAAAAGTCCATAAAAACATCCTGAAATCTGAATGTTAGGAAAGGCAGCGTTTGAAGTCTTAAGCAAGCCCCTGAGAAGAAGTCGTCAATTAGTTATTCTAGCTGGTGTTATTAAGAAATTATAGACACTTTGGCGTGTTATGAGAGGCAAAAGTAGTATCAGCGGTAAACAACCGAATTAATAATTATCAGTAGAGGTTCTACTGTATAGATCCATTCTTTCATTTACTGAAATATCAGAATAATATACTGTGTAATATGCTATGTAGGAGATTTTAGGTTCACAGTTCTAAGATAATAGGACTTCTCTTACTTTCTAAACAAACACACATACTGCACCTGCAGCAATCTGAAATGAAAGCACCCTAAAATAAACCGTGTCCTGTGTGGAACTTACACTATAGCCCAAAATTCACATTATTTCATCGACACGTATCTTACCGCTTCTTCCGCCTCTTCCAAATTTGCTTTTGAATTTTCATTCCCCCGTTCAGTCGAGACCACCAGACTATTCTCCTTTCCTTCAACATGACCAAAAACGATGCATGTTTTCCTTGAATTAGCAAGGAAGAGACTTGGTTTGGGTGATGTTTCAGTTTTTAGCTTTCCTTCATAGAACTGCTTAGATGGAAATTCACAAATGTCTTCTTGCTATAAAAGACAAGATATGCAATGGAGAAATTTGAATTTGAATTAAGTGAAGCTACTGCTGTTTAATTGATTAAATCATTGTTTGATATCATAAAAATACTATTAATCAATAACAACTGTATGTACCATCTGAAGTAAAGAACAGTGACAGAGAAATGTACAGATACAAATACTATTGATCATTTAATACCATTCTGTACTGAGTGTCAAGCAAGAGTGCTTTCTCCATGTAACGTTCGAAAAGAGATTTGCTCATTCCCAGTCGCTCCACCACATCACAGTGGACTACAGGCTGCAGCTGCATATGATCGCCCAGAAGAACAACCTACAACACGAAATTAGTACAATATCAAGAACCTAGAAGTGGATTTCAAAAGTGTTGCATCTTTGTTCAATGCAATCATAATAAAAGTGCAGGGTTTGTCTAAAACAAACACTACTTTGGAGTCGTACCTGCTCAGGCTTATGAGCCACTAGTGGAATAAAGGCTTCGGGTTCAGTTGCCATGGCACATTCATCAATGATGATCTGTTTGAAGTCGAGGACTTTAGCTAAGGCAGGGTGTGAGGCTGCTGTGCAAGTGCACAAGATGACATCATGCCGCAGTAATTCATGTTTCCGAGCCTTTTGGAGAACGTTTTTGTAGCTTTAAAAAAAAAAAAGTTGTGTTTTTTTAAATGTAAATGAAATTGTGTCCAAACAATTTCTAACAAACAAGAAACAATAGCATGGAATCAAGAAGGGATTTGTAGTTATCGAGCCATACATACAGTTTTTTTTCTTCATTAGTGAATTGATCTCCTCTTCTAATTTTCATATCAAAAGCTAATATTTGTGTGGAATATGGGTTGCTATCCTTTCGAATCAGGCGGTGAAGTGCAATGGAACTAATAATATAACAACAACAATACACATCTGTTAGTGGAAAGCTTACATTAAATACACACACATTAGTATCTACATCTAAATAAGTGATAGATGGACAGCATTTGGCAAATACCTGAGCTCTGTGTTGGGTTTTTCACCTCTTTTTGAATTGCGTGACAGCTTCAGTTTGCTACCTGGGTAAGGATATTCCAACATCTCCGTCTGATCACTGTAGACTCTGAGAGGTCTAAGTTCATTTTGAAGTTTTAGGAGATGACCTGCAACACATTTGTATAAACGGTTTAAGATGCAGTGATTCTTAGTCAGGTAATCTTCTTTGAAAGACAAGTGTGTAACTCCTGCTTCACTAGACAGACCAAACTGCCTAAATGGAGAATAATTGGCAATATAGAAAATGTACCTGCGACAACATCAACAGACTTATTTGAGGGGCCACAGTACAGAACAGCTGTCTTCTTCTGTGAACTGGTGGCTGGAAGCTGTTGGATGTTCTTGAGCAGCCAGTATACAATATGGACACCAACAACAGTTTTTCCAGTCCCTGTGAAAATGCACAACCATAATATAACAGGATAGGAAATTACAATAGCCTGAGACCAAAGAAAGTCCAAAAATATCTCTCACCTGGTGGGCCTTGGATAAGAGTGAATGGGTTGGCCAGTGCTTCTCTTATAGCTTTACTCTGACTGTTGTTTAGATGGGAAAACCCAGAAGGGAGATACTTGTCAATCTCAAATCTGGCTGGTATCTGCTTCGAAACATTACAACCTTTAAGGAAATATAGTGTTAAACAAAATGAAACTACATTTGAAGGGATAATTTTATAAAAGATGGAAAAGATGGCTGTAAATCACTCATTTTGATAGTAGAGTTTGAAATATAGATATGCAAGACGCTATAAAGAGGCAGTAAAAGTCAAACCATTATACCTCCTTCAGAATTGATTTTCCTGCCCATGGCAATATTTTTTACAAGGTTGTTGGCTTTGGTTAGACTGTTAATTGCATTCTCTTTGCGGCTGCAAATGAAATAAAAAAGCATAATTAATGAAACAGACTTGAAGATGTGATCATAATCTAAGGATACACATAAAACAATACCGTGCACATGAATAGAACATTTTTAGTTAGCTGGAGTATCTACAATTTGTAGTCTTACACATCTGGCAGAAGCTTTGGAATCAGCTCCAGAGTAAATCTTGTCCTCTCGGAGAATATGGCTTCTGGAAGCTTTGTCATGGGCATGTGGTTAATCTGAAAATCAATTTGTAAATTATTCAGATCTTTGGATTCTGTTTCTTCAACTTTTGTTATTATGCCATGGGCCACCCAAGTGATAGAAGGAATATCCATGAGAGCTGTGCACTGAGAGGGACTACTCTGACTTTGGTGAATCCTAGTTCGAATGCAGAGGACACTGTTCTTAAGGTCACATTCAATGGACCACTGAGATTTTTTGTCTAGTGGGAGGAGAAAAAAACCTTGAAGCTTCTCTTCACAAGAGTTTTCCCATTTCAAAGCTGCATCTTCAATAAGAATGCTCTCATTTTCTGCCACAGCACTGGAGGCTGACTCCATTTCACAAAAAGGTTTCCATATTGCCTGATAATCCATGTATGTCTTGTATGAATTCCTTGATGAGTGGAGAGCATAGTTAGAAAAACACTTGATTGGATCTTTCACATGCTCCAAACAAATCTCAAATTTTGGATGCACAACAAACAGCTGAATTGCTGGCGTCATTAGTCCTCGTGCCGTGGCTGCACCTAACTGTACTTCGACCGCCTCACCTGGCTTTATTCTCATCGACAGTTCGGCGTAATGCTCAGCATACATGGGATCAGATTTTTCTGAACTTGTAGCATTTCTCGGTCTTTCCTGGAATTGTCTTGCATTGAATCTTGAGCTGACCTCAAGCTCCTCAATCAGGGGAAACAATCTGTCCCAATTCTCTTCTCTAAGAGCAGCTGCTAGGCATTTCCAGGTCTTTGTAGAGACATAGGCCATGACTGAGTTTGGAGTTTGCTTTTTCACTTCAGCAAGGATGTGAGGATTGGAGAATGAATATATCCTTCGTTCCCATTTCAAGATCATGCAGTTGTTGGTTTCATCAAAATGTGGTTGATCTGCCAACTGAAGATCCCTGTACATAATGTCTAAGTTTTCTGATATAGAGGCTCTGTTAAGTGGGAAGGATAATATGAAGTTTGTCCCTGATGCATGGAGTTCTGCAATGTAGGCCACCTTCCTTTGGCTTTGGGTCGACAGTTCTATTGCAAAATGTAAAGCATTTGCTTTCCTCTCATATGCTGACTGTTGGTCGTTTTTTCTGGAAAATTCCATACAAGACAGGTCAATGTCATGAGCTGTGTACCTAAAATTTGTCTTGTCAATTACAGAATGAAGAAGGCGCTGCACAATGACATCTATATATCGGCGGACTGGAGATGAGGCCCATGTATAGCTGTCAAGATCTAAATCATGATGCCCAATTCTTGAGACATGTGTTGAGTTTGAGCGCAGGACGCATGCTTTGTGAAACAGTCTCCTAAATGCAATAGCGAAAGGGAGAAGTTGGGGGTGAATCTCATCAGTTGCAATAAAGTCAATTATTTTGTAGATATTTTTCTGCTCTACTGCTATCTTCAAGCATCTCAAAACAGATTTTAATATGGGGAAGGTTTCAGAATCAGAAATTCCAGCCTGAGGGTTTGGCATGGCTCTGCTGTGGATCAAACCTTGGTTATTCAGTTCATGAGACACAAATTGAGTCTCGCGTGATTGACTTGAGAAGTGAACAGAAAGTGGAATCAAGGAGGCATTTTTGTCAAAAAGGTCAGTGAGCTTTTCACTCTTTGGCCTGTCCTGGCATCTCAGTGGAGTTATGCTCCTTGTTGTTTCATCAAACAGAAGACGTTCAGCAACCGTGTGGTTAAACATGACCATCAGCTCTTCCACCATCTGGTGAGATCGCCTTCTTCCCAGAGTCACGTCCTCATCTGGTGCTTTGTAGCACCAGTCTTCCTGTTTTCTGTATCTCCTGTGGACCTCAGCAAAGGTCCATGCTTTCACAAGGCAGATTTCAAGCTGGTCAGAATGCTGATGAGTGCTTTCAAGGATGTCCTCTGCTTCATCATAAGAAAATTTCCTCTTGGAGTGAATGACAGATTTGCAAATTAATCTTTCTTTTATGCGGTTTGTCTTAGTATCCACTTTTATTATCAAGGAGATTGCTCGTCTGTCATTGTTAGGGATTAAACTGAAGAAATCGGCACTCAGTTCTTTAGGGAACATGTGTATTGGGTCCTTTCCACGTGGATAGAATGTAGTACACTGCTGTCTCGCATATTCGTCCAGTTCACTGTCTTTAGCCACAAAACTTGCAACATCAGAAATATGAACTCCTATTTCATAGCACTCACCTAAATCCCGTACACTGATTGCATCATCAAGGTCTTGTGAATCAGCAGGATCAATGGTGAATGTTGGGAGCATGCGAAAATCTTTTCGCCCGTCTTCAAATAAATTAAGACTTTGAAAGTCTCTGATCTGTGTTTCTAAAGATGAAGAAAGTGTCCTCCTCAACTGGAACTCTATGTCAAGAACCTTTAATCCATCTTCTAAAGTTGTTATATTGGGAAACACTCCCACAACAATCCCCAGGGGATATTTGTAAAACTTTCCCCACTTAAGGACTTTGACAACGAAGATATATTTTCTGTGTGCCTCTTCACGGATTTTGATAAACTTCTCTAATTTGAGGTTCTTAGGATTTCTTACAGCAATGTGATTTGGTTTGTCTTTCCAAAATGGTGTGTAGATTTTGGAGATGCATTTGTTGATAGGTATCATCACTTGACCGTCGTGTGTTTCCAGGGTGCAGACAAATTCTTTGACTTTATCCGCACTTTCCAGGATATTTATTACTTTTCCCGTAGGAGGATCTGATATCTCACTCAGGATCTCCACTGTTACCTTGTCTCCTGGGAACGCCTGTCCAATGTTTTTTCTGCCCTTGATCTCAATTCTTGTGGAGGGCTCGTCAAGTGGTCTAGCATAAGCTCTATCAAAGCTCTCTTTGACCAGCTCACAGTGTTTATGTGTTGAAGAGTTAGTCAACAATTGCTCTTCATCTACTTCTGCAATTTGGTTTCTAACATTACTGATGAATTGCTCATGTTGAAGAACTGGAAACAAGCCTTCCTCTGTCAATGCAACGTTTATGTCTTTGCTCTCATCAAGAAGCTCTTGAAGTATTGGGTCTTCTGTGTCTGGTATTTCAGATGTAGTTGATTCACTATCGCTGCTGTCTTCATCCTCACTTCTGCAGAGCTCAGATATCTCAAGGAGATCTTGTTTCAATGAATCCAAGGTAAAATCATGAGCACTCTCCTTTTTGATGCAATCTTCTATGTACGATCTCCATAGTCTCCAGCACATACCAAACTGGAGGCAGCAAAGGGCAGCTGCATCTCCAACAACAAATATTTGGGATTGGGCTCTTGTCATAACTGTGTTCAGCACTCGCATGTCATTGAAAAACTCAAGACAGGTCCGGTCCGTCTCCAGTAGGCTGTCCTTGGTGTGCACAGTGGAAATCACGATTACTCTGAACTGTTTTCCTGCAAAATATGGAAAAGGGCACCATGCTCTGTAAGTCACTATTGAATTCTAGTGTGCTTGTACAAATTATGGCATAGCATTGCATATGAGTAATGCATCATCTTTACCTTGCACATTTTCTGCATTCTCTACAGTGAAACGGGGCAGTCCAAGCTGACGCAGTCTTTGTCTGATTTCCAACACCTGAAACACAGAGGAAAAAACATCTGGCATAAACACGCTTACATGAATTTGATACAATAGCAGGATGCCATAAATAAAAGCATAATATAAATTGGTAACTAGCAACAGGTTTGATACCTGTCTGCCTTGAGAAAGGACACAGATTGATTCTGGATCTGCATCACCCCACTCTTGAGGCCATTCCTCCATTATTCCTTGCACAATGTCAACAACACTTCGAATTTGTTCCGCATTGAACCAGGACATGCTTGTTGGGTCCAAACAGCATTCTCCTCTTACGTGATGGAACTGCAAGGCATGCTGGTGTGGATGAGGAGGCACATCTCCTCTAGCCTTAATCACATCACTCTTTCCCACATAAAAATGTGTTGATACAAAATCCACAATGTCCTTTGTGGAACGGTAGTTTTCAGTGAAAATGATCCGGCTTTGTTTGGCGCCGTCACTGTTTTCAGCTTGGTAGTAATAGAAGAGGCGATTGAGCAGGGTATGTTCTGAGCATTTGTCTTGTCTCACAGAGAAGAGCTTGGGTCCCATCTGCATGTGATCTCCTGCTAAAACAACACGTGTATTTTTACCTGCTAAGCCCAGTGCCATAAGAGCCTCACACTCCAACATCTGCGAAGCTTCATCAATCAGAATGTGGCTGAAGTAGTTTTCAGGGAGCTTCATGTCATGGAAGAAACGAGCCACAGCAGTTGTTGTTATGATGATTCTTGTGGAATCTAAAACAGCTTTATCAGGAAACTCAAAATGACTGCCGTCTCTGGATAAATGGCAGTATTGTAGAGTGATGGTATCAGTGGATCTGGGATTGCTTTCCTTAGCCTTGATTCTCAAAGGTCTGGCTTCATGATGAACAGCTGCATATTCATGAAAGTGACCTTTTACATAAAGATCAGCAGAACTGTATCAAGAAAAAAAGAGATATAACGTTTTGAAAATATACCACTCCATATCAATCGCATACAACGAAAATACAGAATAATTAGAACAATCATTAACACGCAATAAATAACAGAGTGTCATATGATCATATCTATAGGCTACACATTTTTCTAGAATGTTCTTGCAACCCGGTTGGGGACCTCTGCATTAAACGATTACTTAACGACAAAATTGTTCCAAAATGACACTGGTTTCAAGGTATGGATTCTTATGAGTTTATGCATTCCCTGTAAACCAATTCCATGACCTTGCCCTTACTTGCACCATGCTTTACTGTGTGAGCTAGAGAAATACGTGTTTCTTACCTACTTCTGTGGATTAGTACTCCAAAATACAGCTGCATTGTTTGATGCCTTACCTGTTTGTGTGTGTGCAAATCAGGATTTTGTTCTGTGGTTGCTGCACAAGAGCCTGGGTCATCTTTGCAAGGGTTCGAGTTTTCCCTGTTCCAAAAGGTCCATAAATCAACAACGGTGGGATGCTGCTTCTGTTGTCTGTTACACCCAGAACAAAGTTCATTGCTGCTTGCTGCTTCTCATTTAACTCTCCTGTATCTGACTGGGAAGTAATACAGAAGTTGCTGTTTTTCAGGTCAGGCAAGACTTTGTCCAAGTTGGGGAGATCATCAATGGCTTTGTGCATCTCGCAGAACCAGAGACGATGTAGTTGGAACTGGACTTCCATCTCACACTGCTGTCCATTCTGCAGGTTCAAACGAGTGCAGCATTGTTTGGAAAGCTGCAATGCTACTTGTGTCTCTGTGGCAGCGTCTTTCAGAAATTCAGCCTCATAAATAGGCCCAAGATAATCATTGTTTACCACAACACGAATAAGAGATCTGATAGCGTGTCTTTTCACTATGAAGCCTTGAGGAGCATCTGGAGGTAGTGCGTGAGACAGAGCCACAGCAGCAAAAAGTTCCCCTGGACAAGCCCATTTCATTCCAAACCTGAGATCAAACAGCTGATTTTTCAACTGCACAGTGCCTCGTAGATTCAGCCTGAAAAGAAAGAGTACAGTTTGTGAATCAGAATTTTGTTATAAATTGTAACTGTCAATTCCAAATATATATTTACATTTATACATACCTTGTGAGCAGTTCACCTTCTACTTTTTCCTCCTGATATAAAAAATGGTGCATGTTGTATTTGTAATTCTCATGATTAATCACACTGTTCATCTGATCTATTTTGATGAGCTTGTATCTGTTCAGCAGCTCTTTCTCTGCCTCTTCTCTTTCAAAAAAAGGAATGATTTCCAGGCTTTCCTCATTCCAGGGCTCAAGATTCCCTTCAGTCTCTTGTTTTTCTAGCAGAATCTCAGGTGCTGGGGTCGTGACTGGTGTTCCCTTACATTCATCCGCTCCAACTCTGACCTTGATTCTTTGTCGTAGTACGGGTCTCGTGTTGAAGTCAAACACTACCCACTGCTCATACAAGCCTGGTTGGTCAGATTTGAAGGACACAGGGATTTTATACTCTGCTGCAGAAACAAATCACAATAATTCAGGTGGAAATAATTTGTGAGCTTGGTGGTTCAATTAATAAAGGAAGGAAAGGAAAGGACGTGATGTGTGGCCAAGTATGGTGTCCCTACTTGGAATTTGTGATCTGCATTTACACTGTAAAAAATGCTTTTCTTACTTAGATTTTTTGTTTTGTTTACAGCCAAAATATCTAAAAATTCTTAAATCAAGAAGGATTTTCTAGACAAGTAAAAATTATTTTCAAAATTAAAAGAGTTTTTGCTTGAAACAAGCAAAATAATCTGCCAATAGGGTAAGAAAAATAATCTTGTTTTCTGTTTGAGTATTAGTAAAAGCATGCCATACAGTTTCTTGCTGCATTTTGTAAGAAATATTCAGTCACCTGTTTGGCTATTTTTAAACCAATCACCACTGGAATATGTCCGTTCCTCATTGGGGTCTTTGCCGAGGCTGAATTTCGCCTCCAGTTCCCGTTTGAATAAAGCAATAATCACTAGACGTTCCTGGAGGGATTTAAGTCAGTTTGGAAGTACGGATCAATGTCATTGCAGAGGCTCTCCTACACTACTGACTCACTCTTACAGCTGTCTAAACATGTTTAGAAAAATTACACAGGTGCTTGGCAGCTTACAGGTTGCACCATATACATATCCACTTGGTAATAAAACGTTGCTAATAATTGTGACAAGAGCTTGTTACATTCTGTAAAGATGCCTTGAATCATTATTTTCTTATAAATACCAGAACCAGTCTAAAATAGTTTGAATATAAAACACATTATATGTATACCATAGTGATTCAGGATAAGCCAAAAACAAGGTATGGAAAATGGATTCATGATGCACTCAATTATTTTACATACATTTTGTAAATTACGAACACAAAAAAAAAAGCTACAGACTGCAGCTTTAACAATAAAAGCAAATGTAGTAGTATCATTAGTAACTGGTACTGCTATATTGTAACTAACCCTGTCAATGACGATCTTTTTTTTACCTATTTATTTGAAAATTAAAGACAAACATTAATATATGTTAATGTACAAACCTTAGAAATAATGGTAAAATTCCATGTACACTGTATTCCTTTTTTTATTACATAGACGCTGTCTATATCTGGGTTACAGCTGATAGAAACATCAGGAAGGGTGTCAGTGATCTGCAGGAATATTGATTCAATCAGTGTTTATGACATTGTAAAAAGCAATTGTAAAAATGCACGATTATAATAATCTTTACTTGTAAATATATAATAAAAAAAATTGCATTGGACAATAAAATGTATTTGTTAGCATATATATATATATCACAAGATCCATATTAAATGCAGGTAGCAATGCAAAGTGTCAAAGATCAGAGGTACATCTGTCGACATTTGGGATACTGTCCAAGAGCTTTACTCAATAATGACATTATACACTGTACATTACTGAATGTCACACTTACAATCATTTTCTTGTCATTGCTGTGTCTGTATTCCTCCAAAAGATTGTCCTGATAGGACAGTAGACCCATCTCGGCTGCATCTGTGGTCCTTTTTCGTATAGCCTTGATTCTTTTCTCCCATTCACGAAGTTCCTCTTGACTGTGTGCCTTTGTGCAGTTATCACCATACTCACATATCAGGGATCTATGGGAGAACGTTTTATAGGCTGCTTTAACTTACTTTGATACAAGCAAACATCTAATGCCATGTCATATTTCATATAAATACCTTTCACACAATTTCAGGTCCTTGTGTGTTGGTGGCGGATCACGGTATTTCCAAGTCTGAGAGGTGTCTTCAAAGATCAGTCTCCTGTGCTTCACAGTGAAACAGTGGTTCATCAGTTCCTCAGCTGTCGGGGAGTGGATTTGACATAATGTGCAGTCAAACTGTCTTCCTTTCTTCTGAGACTTTGTAGACTGTAGTGTACTTTGGTTTTGTTTTATCATATTCACAATCTGGGGAATTGTCAGTTTTTCATCCTTCATGACGTTCCACAGCGCTGCTTCTTCTGAGCTCCTAGCAAAGGTACAGCTACGTCCATGCCGGGTGCATCCACGTTCCTCAGTGAAGAACCGGCAAACAACATATTTGTAAGGTCTGGGAACATCTGGCAGGGGGGCAACGGGCCTCCACACTGAATTGTTAACTTGCTGCTTGATCAGTAAGAAGTCTTCTGAGCAGTTATGAATGAACTCTTTACGGGAATGCGAAATCTCATTGTGTTTTTTACAGCACTTATTACATCCCACACACAGCTTGTGTGTCTCTAGTAATGCTTGAAGGTTTCCTGTGAGCGCCATGACTTAAAAGAGACATGAAGTTTGCGATTAGAATGAGATTTCACAACTGCCATCTACAGCTTGTTTTTTGTTCCCTTGAAGTTTTCCAAATGCATGGGTTTTTATCAAAATATGAGTAAAAAAAAAAAAATTTAAGTATGGAGTATTCCTATTTTTTTTTTAAAGTATGTTTGTACATAAGAACGTTTGCAGTGCGAGGGTGTGCATTTTATGCTGTTACTCATATTTTGGGGTTTATTATAAATACCCACAGGAAAATCTCAAGGGAACCTATAGCAAATGACTCTTCCAGGGTTTTGTTGTCACGGCTGCAGCACTCTATACACATTCTGATATCAATCAATACATTTTTCCAGCCTTCAGACTGAATAAACATCAGTAAGGAACATATCTTTACATACAGCAATTTGTGTCAATAAAAATGGGCGTGGTAACTGAAAATTATTATACTGCTAACACAACCTTTACATTTCAATAAATGTAAATGCAAACACAAATACTGTACAAGCGCAGTTATACCACAACAAGCACAATGCACGGAACAATTTCAGACTCCTATTTAAGGATATAAACTGCATATCAGAGTTATATAATTATAGTAATTTCCATCTCTTAAAGGAACAGTTCACTGAAATGAGATTACGTTATGATTTAGTCATTCTGTCATGACATCCTTTTATCTGTGTAACTCAAAAGGGGATGTTTATCAGAATGAGAGACTTCACCTTTTACTACAGGGAAAACAGTTATTAAAGTAAGTGGTGACTAAAGCTGTCAGCTTCGAATTCAACAGATGATTATGCAATTTAATTAATTTAATAAAGATTCATTAACTAATTTTAATTAAGTAATAAACTTTACAAAAGAATCAGGTAACTTGAATTAGTAATGCACAGCATTGTCTTACCTTCATTTTTTCCTTCCATCCCAGTGGTTTTCCTGATATGTCATGATCTTCCTGTAATACTGGATGTTTCAGCCGCTCTCAGTGTCATGTGCATCTAGTTTGAGGCATTTAAATATTTTATAGAGATGTTGCTGAGCGACGCTGGATAAGCCACTCCCTTCCTAGAATGAAATAATAACTTTCCTTTTCCCAGACAGTGCAAACGCAGTTTCAGCTTTCAGTTTCAATACTTAGGAAACAAACCACAGGAAGCAGACAGAGCTTCAGCCTTAAAGGGATAGTTCACCCAAACATGAAAATTCTGTCATCATTTACTCACCCTCAAGCAGCTCCAAACCTGTATGAATTTCTTTGTTCTGCCGAACACAAAGGAAGATATTTTGAAGAAAGTTTGTAACCAGGCTGTCTTGGGGCACCATTGACTTCCATAGTAGGAACAAAAATACCATGGAAGTCAATGGTGCCCCAGAACTGCTCTGTTTCCCACATTCTTCAGAATATCTTCCTTTGTGTTCAGCAGAACAAAGACATTCATACAGGTTTGGAGCTACTTGAGGGTGAGTAAATGATTGCAGAATTTTCATTTTTGGGTGAACTATCCCTTTAAACAGCAAACAGACAACCCCTAATACTCCTATTAAAGCTCTTATACTGTCTACACCAATTTCAGCATACACCAGTTTACTCTTTAATATGTTTTTGCTATCATAAGACAACATTAGAAACTAATGGTTTCATGCAACATGAATTTTTTTTAACCATGACTAAAATTAGTCATGTTTTCCTCATTGCACAAGCTTAAATTGTTGAACATTCTTTATCCTGTATATGAGATGTTTCTTTAGAAAGGAAAGTAATGACAAAGGAAAATAAAAGTATGGGGTCCTTCAAAAGGACACTCAGAGAGACATCTATGAACGGCAAAAGATGTTCACATTTTCTATGCTGAACATTGCTTACAAAAACAAATCGCACTTGACTGAACATGCCTGAGGTGACTACAGACTGGAAAAGTACACAAGCTAACAAACAAATTAGATGAAAGTGCTTTAATGGCGCTTTGAGGACTGACATTACATGTATTTGGAGCGTTAATATTTATTCTACCACTTGACCACTCCCTTGTAGTTATGTAAAGTTTAGACAAACAAAAAGAGTTTACATTATGGCTGCATGCCCCATTGTCCCTTATTGTTCCGTTTCTGACTTTAGGACCCAGGAATGTGATAACTGTGTGTACCTTTAAATGTGTTTTCAGATCCACCTGCCTACAACAACCCAGGTGATGCATACACACAACCAAAGCAGCAAAACAGCTTTGTTCCCATCACATGGCCAGAGTTCGTCATAAACACATGATGACACGTACACAAACACCCTCATTTTACTCAGCTTCGATGACTGATTTAGCAGTACTTGCTTGCATATGAGTCTTAGCAGCAGCAATACAATCATAATGGTTTAGAAACTATATTCAGAAACCACTGGGTCAGTAATTTCCATATCCAATACCAGAAAAAAAAAAAAAAAGTTAAGTTTCCCTCAGTTGCAAAAATGACAGACACCTTCTTTACGAACTTATGCTTTAATCTTATTTTAAATGGTTTTCAGTAATCAGTTAGCAGCATATAGCTTAGACATTTCTCTTTCAGGTCACAGAAAAACAAACCAACAAATCTGAGTCAGTGACCCTTGAAATGCATCTAATCTATCAACGTGAATGAATCATATCCTATAAAGTGCAGTGTAAATGTGGATACAGCCATGTTTTTGGTTTTGTGAGATTCAGACCTGCTAAATAACAACTAAGGCCAGACTAAATGACCGGATTAAACCATTGCTGGTTACGCATATGATATGTTTTGGCAATTTCATGCTGGTTTTAGATTAACCACTCGTCTAGCTGGTCTATTGGCAACAACAACCATTTTAATAATCAGCTCATGTTAGTAACATACCACTAATGCCAATCTAAAACAAGTTCATCTTCAAATTTGTCATGGTCTAAGTTGTTTTCTTCAACAGGCAGATAAACTTTGCGGCCAAAAGTATGTGGACACCTCTTTCTAATAAACGTGTCTGGGTAGTACAATATTTACTAATCTTAATGCTACTCCACACAATGACATAATGGAGAATTGTTTAACAGTTTTAAATGGCATGTTTCAGCATGACGCAGTCCTTGTGCACAAAGCAGGTGACTGTGATTCTGCCAAGTAGGATATGGTCACAGATCAGCATCAGCCAATCAGATTTTAGGAATAGATAAAAGCATTTGATTTGAGTTTGGCTCAAAGCTAGAATACATTCTTATCAGCTTACAATTTCCATCTGATTTGAGCCATAATTTAAGGATTGGTTGTTCTTGGATCAACAAAAGATGTTGATTTAGGAACACCAACATAAGTCAAGGTCTATCAAGAAATGTGAAAGATCTTGACTGGCCTACACAAAATCCAGACCTGAATACTTTTGGGGATGAACTGGAACCCCGACTCCCAGAAGAGTTGGAGCTGTTAGGAACGACTAAATGCCTATTAATGCCCATGCTTCTGAAATTAAATATTCAACAAGCATATACAGGTGCTTTGTTTGGGTGCTCGCATACTTTTGTCCATGTCGTGTATGTGGGATGCTGTTATAAGCTCAGACGTTTATTGATAATGAAAACTGATAAATGTGAGTCTGATATGACCTCTTAAGACAGTGTGGCCAGAGAATGAGATATTCTCCAAACGCAGTCATGATTGGACGTCTCATGGCTCTGGCGTCAAAGAGTGTCCTCAGCCAGAGAGCTCAGTGTGAAGTTCCTTATTCTTACGGACTTCTGCAGCATGAAGCTCCTGACAAAGAAAGAGAGAGAGAGAGAGAGCATAATAAAACTGTTTTGTAGTAAACAGGAAGGAAAAAGAACTAGTTCTCTTTTTTACTGACAATAAAATACAGCTGTAAGCCTGTTACTTTAGAAAAACAACATGCAATAGGAACTATGGAAAGATAGAAGCCCATACTACGTCATTATGCAAACATGTCACAATAAAACAGCATTACCAAGCCATTTGATACTTTCTTGATTTTTCGGGACTTGATTTTATTCATTGGATCATGAAAAGTGTGTTTCAAACAAAAGCCATTCCCATAGCTCAAACAGTAGAGGCGCCAGTAATGCTAAGGTAATTGGTTCGATTCCTAAGTAATGCATGAACTTATGAGATATATACTTCATATGCAATGCCAGTTGCTTGGGATTAAAGCATGTGCCAAATATAAAATGGATTCAGATCTGAATGAGAACTTAACAAAAATTGAGGAGGCACTTTGAATGGGACGTTGGAGGCTGAGAGTCATATTCTTTATATAATAACATACGCTGATTGACTGATTCATTAAAAACAACCAGACAAGACTCACCTTCTCTCTCAGACGCTGTTTGAGAGCATTAAGACGGGCCATGCGATTTTCTTGGATCAGCTCCATTTTGTGGTGAAGTTTCTCCTCGGCCATCTTGCTGTAGTTGTTGTTGACCTCCTGGGCCTTGGTGAGCACCTCCTTCTCACGCTCCCTTTTCTCCGCCAACTGCTTCAGCACCTGCTTCTCCTGAGACTACAGAAAGAGGTTCAGAAAGGTGTGACGAATTTAGACAGTGAGACTTTTCTGACATTTAAAAAGTGCAGAGTAGAGAAACCAGAAAGTGAGAAAAGTCATGAAAACATCAATGGACATACGAAGAGGACTGTGGTGCTATCATGGTATCAAATAACAATCCCATGGTACTAACTGATTACCATATTCATATCCTATGGTATCCACATCCATTTACCATGGTGTAGCACCGCTTCTTTTCAAAACAGTTTGAAGACGTCTGGGCATCGAGGTTATGAGTTTCTGGAGTTTAGGTGTTGGAATTTGGTCCCATTCTTGCCTGATATAGGTTTCCAGCTGCTGAAGAGTTTGTGGTTGTCTTTGACGTATTTTTCATTTAATGATGCGCCAAATGTTCTCTTTAGGTGAAAGATCTGGACTGCAGGCAGGCCAATTCAGCACCCGGACTCTACTACTACGAAGCCATGCTGTTGTAATAGCTGAAGTATGTGGTTTTGCATTGTCCTGCTGAAATACACGTCATCTGGAGGGGAGCATATGTTGCTCTAAAACCTTTACATACACCTTTCAACATTCATAGTGCCTTCCAAAACATGCAAGCAGTCTTATGCAATCCCATACCATCAGAGATGCTGGCTTTTGAAGTGAACACGCTGGAAGTGCTCCCTCCTCTTTAGCCTGGAGAACATGGCATCCGTGTTTTCTAACAAGAATGTCAAATTTGGACTCGTCTGACCATAGAACACATTTTAAATGAGCCTTGACCCACAGGACACAACGGCGCTTGTGGACCATGTTCACGTATGACTTCCTTTTTGCATGATAGAGCTTTAGTTGGCATCTGCAGATGGCACGACGGATTGTGTTTACTGACAGTGGTTTCTGGAAGTATTCCTGAGCCCATTTAGTAATATCAATGACAGAATCACGCCGATGAGTGATGCAGTGTCGTCTGAGGGCCCGAAGACCACAGGCATCCAACAAAGGTCTTCAGCCTTGTACCTTACGCACAGAGATTTCTCCAGTTTCTCTGAATCTTTTGATGATGTTATGCACTGTAGATGATGAGATTTGCAAAGCCTTTGCAATTTAAAAGTATTCCGCAATCTTTTTACACACTCTTTCACAGATTGGAGCGCCTCTGCCCATCTTAGAGACTCTGCCTCTCTAAGACATCCCTTTTATAGCTGATCATGTTACAGACCTGATGTCAGTTAACTTAATTAGTTGCTAGATGTTCTCCAAGCTGAATCAAAATTTCTTCCTTTTTCAGCCCTTTGTTGCCCCCATGCCAACTTTTTTGAGACCTTGTAGCAGGCATCAAATTTGAAATGAGCTCATAAGTGTAAAATTTCTCAGTTTACACATTTTTTATGTTCTATTGTGAATGAAATATTGGCTCATGTGATTTGAAAGTCTTTTAGTTTTACATTTTATTCAAATTTAAAAAAAACGTCCCAACATTTCCGGAATTGGGGTTGTACATGGTTAAAAAAAAAAAAAAAATGTTCCATAGAACCACCATTTTGGGTTCCTCAAATAACCTTTCAGTGATCATTTCCTAAAAGAACCATTTTCTCTTAGTTTGAAGGACATTATCTAATACTCCAAAGAACCTTCTTCCACTATTAAGAAACTTTAATGCAGTGAAAAGATTCTACACTGGTTCCAAAAGAACCTTTTCATAAAGATGCCATAGAAGAACCATTTTTGCTTCCCCGAAGATCCTTTCTGAGGACAGTTCTTGAAAGAACCATTTATTTCTCAGTGAGCAGAACATTTTAACAATTTTCCATTTAAAAGAATGTTTGTGCAATGGAAAGGGTATAAGGATGATAAAGGTTCTTCACGGAACCATTGATGCCAATAAATAACCTTTATTTTTAGAGTGTCAAGATTCTCAATTACTCATGTGCTTGAACTTTTCATGAATGCTTCTCAATAGATAAATGCATCCGCTAAATAATTAAATGTTATTCTAGTCGGCGGGATCTGTTGATCAAGAAACATCCTGTTGGCAAACTCCACAAGAGCAAGAAGAAGGTGTCCAAAAAACAGGATGGTTATGTGCAGTGCTTCACAGAAAACAACTCAACAGATGAAATAATAAAGCAATATTTAATGGCATCACCATCATCTTACCTTCCGTCTCTCCTCGGCGGCCTCCAGCCTCCTCTGTAGTTCCCCCAGTGAAGGCTCCTTCTTCTGGGGCGGCAGTGCCAGAGTCTGGGGTCTCTCTGGAGACACCTCAGTCGGACTCTTCAAGATGACCTCAAATGCCTGGCCAGAAGCTCGCTTATTCAGCGACTTCACCTCCATATCTGTGGAGCAATGATGATGAGGATGGATTTGTGATGCATGACCTTAAACCTAAATTTTCTGGTAGTAAGGCCTTCAATCATTGGCTGTTTCGCTGTTGAAGCTCCTACCTTCAAACAGACCGAAGGTGTTGGGATGCGGCTGGGAATACAAACAGGAGCAGAGGAGAGACAACACCGACATCTCTCTCAGCTTCTCAGAGTAGGCTGCAAGAGAAAGAGAGAAATCTTGTTTGGATACAGTAAATATGACAATAAATCAGTGATGCATGCATGCGGTGAACTAACCAGAACTTTACATGCAATGGGTAAAGTGTAGACACCATTGGTCTACGACATGCTATTATTTTAGACACTAGTTAGGTGTCTTATCATACTATTTAGGACAGTGTACAGTTTGGAGAGTCACAGAATGTTTAAATATTTTATATTATTTGTTTATAAATGTATCTTGATTTAAGAATCTTTTAGACATTTGCACAGGAAAACAAGACAAAAAACTGAGGAGTGTGATCTTTTTGTTTTGTTTTTGTAAAATGGTTTAAAAAGTAATGGAGATTGGTTGCACATTAACGCAACTTATTTTTACTTATTTTCATAAAATCAGCAGAAACCCTGTAAAAAGATCAGTAGATGTTTCAAAATGCCTACTGAAAACTAAAAAATTACATTAATACTGGTAAATGTGCTGTTATTGGTAAATAGGAAGGGAGAGTCTGTATTACAGCAATATCTTACAGATTCAGATGTGGAGGCGTTTCCCTGAACTGACCGGTATTGCTTCATGAAATATTTGATAAGGGATGCATAACTGCAAGCATGTTACTGGGCTGAATTTGGCGTCGAACCCCACCCTAAACCTGATTCATGCATTATTGATCCAGTTAACACAGCACAAGACATGGCAGCCAAATAATGCACTGTGTGAACTTGTGTGAATCTGAGCTAAATTTCATGATGATCACTCAGTAAAGCAACACCATACCGCTCCTCAATAAGATGCATTGAGGAATCATAAATCACCAACATAAAGCAAACGCATGCATGTAAAAGGGACAGACTTAAATGTTTGTGTTTATTACAGGAGCTAATGGTGTCTGTGTGCATTGGAGCACGTTTAACAACAGAAAGATGACTTTGCAAGAAAGCTGAGACAGCAAAGATAACTCAAATCCTGCATTGTCTGCTGGACATTAGAGCAAAGCACACAATGTAATGTGCACAACTTACTGCTGTTATTTATAGAAGATCTACAGCTATTTCAGATGCAAAACACAATGCAAACTAATTTCACCAATGTTGCAGAGCAGTTCTGCTTATCGGCTGGTTCTTTCTAAGGTCGTATCAAAGTCAATATGAGATGATCAGACTATAGTGGATGACTGATTCCTGACTGCATGTACTTGAATGCGATCCAGACAGTCACATCTAAAATATTGCGCCACATTTTGCAGCACTGCTACCCTCCAAATGAACCTGTGTTTTTTACAGCCCAACATCTGCAGTGTTGAGCATCAGCACACTCCAATGCACAATAACAGTCTTGTTTAAACAGAAATTCCCTGTATTAAAAGGATCTATTCATTAATTACACTATTATCCCTTAGATAGCATAGAGCATGCATGCTTGACAAAGGACATGTTCACCAGTGCCAATGTCACGCTAAAAGATGTGATTCTGCGGCAGCTCTTGCAATAACTCATGCTAAAATCTCCCTAGTGTCTCAGGTTTATTTCTAAAGACAGATATTATTCTGGGTCTTACCTGAAACTGTGCTGTCCATAGTGCTGCCGGAGGAGGACGGATGGATGCTGAGCGGAGAGATGAACGGAGTGAAGCACTGAAGGAGTGACGCACAGCCAGTGGTCTGTATTATCAGGGGAGGAATGATGGATGGGAGGCGGAGGGAGGGAGGAGGAGGAGGAGGTGAAGGTGGAGAGGACGAGAGATGAAGAAAGAAATGGCATCGCTGACAAAAGCAGCAATTTTGTTGGATCAAGAGATAAACTGAGAAAAAATACAATAATGAAATGATATAGTGCCGTTGTCTTGGAAACAAGAGCTATTTTTTACTGCTCACACAACCTTCTAAAAGAATGTTATGCGTATATCTGAACATCACAGTAAAAATACCCAAAACACCCATTTATAAGTCATTTGGGCTGAGAAAAGTTCTTGCAGTATTTGTTTGCTTGCTTTGATATTTTGTTATATAATATTTTCTAATCTAATGCTTGCACATTTTGGGCTGCTGTCTCTGGTTCATATTTCTAGACATTGTTATCTATTTAAAAAGAGTATTGTACATCTTTGGTCCGGTCGATGAGGTTTTGAAGAAATCAATACATTATTGACAAGACAAAAGATTTATTGGGTTCAGTTGTATGACATTTGATCGCTTTTCCAGTCAGCTATTGATCTGAAACTGACACTTACATACACCAGACCACTGGGAGTAATGTAGTGGATCAAGACTGTAAATTAAGATGGAATAAAAGTAGAAAATTCTCACGTGTAACAAATAAATATCATGTCCTGATATGATTTTTTTGTTATTGGTGTGCAGTAACTAGGGTGTTCAGAGTGGCTTTTTGCATGTTGCTATGCAGTAAGCATACTAGTCCAAATTAGGCACTCATCTGTGATGTTTGAAATAAAATGAAATAAATAAATAATTACAATTAATTAAAAATGTAAGAAAAACCCTTCAAAAAAGTCTGGGAGATAAATCAACATACTTCAAAAAATAAATTAATTAATAAAAAAATAAAAAGAAGAAGAAAAAAAAACTTAAAAGTCTGGGACGTTTTTCATCTGGAAAAAATAAATCAACAAAATAGAAAAATACAATTTTAAAAACTTAAGTGCCAATCTGGAACAAAAAAAAAAAAACCTACAAATTAAAGTGCACATCTGTGATGTTTTTATCTGGCAAAAATGAATTAAAAAAAATTCAAAAGACAAAACTATTTGCAATGGGGTAAAAAAAAAAAAGTTAATTCAAGATAAATTCTCTAAAATTAAGCTTTAGCAATTTTGCTTAGAGAAACTTTTTAATTTAATATTTAAATCAAGGCAAAAAATACTGCAACACACATTTTTTGCAGAGCAAACCGAAGTGCCAGAGCTAATATTCAAGTTCCATTCCAAATCCACTGATGCACTATTATGCAAGTCTTCATACACAATTCATGCCTCTGCTGAAGGTTTGCGTGCGAAGAGTCTGCTGTCCTTAAACTACTGCACAAGGGAGCAGCCTGATTCAAGCTGGTTTAGATCATCTCTCTCAAACTCTTGTATACTCACTGAACAATAAGACTAAGTGTTACAAAAATTTGAGTAATAATACTAGTGATGTCTGCCTTAAACACCACTGAACAGTTGAATAAACACATGGCATCTGCGTCTCTAAACTGGGAATATTTGGTCCTGAAGATGTGCATTCAGAGCAGAGAGAGGTGGCACATGTTCATCATTATATCTTTCACACATACACGTATAATATTCTGCAGGTCAAGCGAACGGTTGAAGTGTCTGAAGTCACAGATGTGATGCTCGCTGCTGTAATAACATTCATTACATGAGCAGCGCTTATTGATCCACTGCTGCCTTCATGCAAAATGCATTCAGCTTAGGCAAAAGTAAATCAATAAAACCCTGTCCTGACAGAATAAGGCATTTCCTGGATTTGTAAGAGTTGGGAAAACATCTGCCATGCAAATTAAACCGAGACACAAGTGCTTTCTTTTACATCTCTGCTCTTTATTATAGAATTGGTGAGTGATTAGAAATTGGGTTTTGATTGGTTGGGTCTTAAAAACAACACCACTTGAAATGCCATATAAGGAATGTCTTCATTCTGTTTAGAAATCATTGATTTAATCTGAAGGTGATTTTAGCAGAGAAGCTAAAAACTCATCAGAAAACAAAACTAGTGTCAGTTTAGCATAGAAATTAATATCTACAGTGTCTGCAGCATCACAGCAAAGATATCACACTCTGAGTATCATCCATATATAACGTCATAACTTACATGTGGTATGATAACTGCATCCACTCTCTGAATTTACAGAAAACACTCTACACTCTCTCTCTCTATCTCACGCTCACGCGCACACACACACACACACACACACACACACACACACACACAGAGAGAGAAGCCGCTCTATGTGATGTCTTTCTGTCTGGGTGGGCGGTGAATGTTCCGGATCACACATTTGACCATCCATTCAATGCCGTCATTCACGCCTTGCCTGAAAGAAACACAGCCGGACAGAAAACATTAAGAATTTAAAACAATAAGTTAAAAAATAATCAAGGATTAATAATATTTAAGAACTGTCATTTAGCATTAAATAACATAACATAAACAGCAATATTATCTAGATACACTACTAGTCAAAGGTTTGGAATAATTAAGATTTTCAAGTATTTCTGAAGAAGTCTCTTCTGCTCACCGAGGCTGCATTTATTTGATCAAAAATACAGTAAAAATTATGAAATATTATTATAATTTAAAATATCTGTTTTCTATGGGAATATCTGTTAAACTGTAATTGATTTCTGTGGCGCAGCGCTGAATTTTCAGCATCATTACTCCAGTCTTCAGAGTCACATGATCTTCAGAAATCATTCTAATATGCTGATTTGCTGCTTAAGAAATAATTTGGATTATTATCAATGCTGAAAAGTGTCAATATTTTTGTGGAAACTGTTATTCCAAACCTTTGGCCAGTAGTGTATATTTAAAAAAAAAAAAAAGGCAAGCATGTGAAAATAATATTAAAATATTTGTTTTAAAGCTCTCATACTTGGAAACTGGAATTATGGTAATGCTTTAAAATCACTGCAATACTCACGATTCATTTTATATTGCCTACAAAATATCAGTTAAAATATATAACAACACTTTACTTAAAGCCTTTATATATAATGCATTAAAAAAGTAGTTTTAATGCATTATTTACGCCTTGTAATTCTCCTTATAATGATTTCATGAATGATTGTAACCATGCATTATAATACACCTTTAGAAAGTACAATGCATTAAAACACATCACAAACCTTTTTTAATATGCATTTCAAATTTGATTACATCTATTTATAAAAAACATTAAATAAAATGCCTTATAATGTTTGAATACCTTTATAATGCACTACACAAAGCCTTTTAGTAAAGTGTTAGCAAGCAACCTATATAAATCACCAACTCATCAGCGATTGAACTTCAGCACAGTTTTTGTTGTTTTCTGTGCATTTCTCAGAACTACAGCTTCGTGTTTTTTGGAGTGCTTGAACACAGCTGGGTTTCCACTTCCACACAGAGCACTGAATAATAAATGAGTGAAACGAGGCAGACGTACCCTGATAAAGCACTGCAGGGCTGCACCAGACAGTCTCTTTTACCGATTTTGGAAGCGCAGTCGCTGAAAGCAGTCTTAATGTCAGGCACAGACAGACAGTCCTGACGAACACAAGACAAGCAGTGCAATCGTTACAACTCAGTGTGGAAATGAAGGAGCACAGCACCACCTACAGACCACCGGGAGATGACAGCTATCCCAGAAGGCTGTGCTTATACGGGACGGATTGAGTTTCTGAGATCTTTGAGTTGTGTTTTCTCACACAGACGGTCTGGAGTTCATACCTCAACGTCCTGCTTGTTGGCCAGCACAAGAAGAGGAACTCCTTCCAGAACTTCACTGCTGATCATCTTCTCTGTATGATGGGAACATAAAGTCATTTTACATTAGACACCGATTCAGGCCTGATCGGCGTTCCACCAGATCATCCGACAAGGCCTGCCACAAACCATTTTATTCATGTTATTTTTCACTTCAGGGCTTCTGAAGGTAAATTTAAGACTTTAAGACCAAGCTAAGAAAACGTAAAGAATAAATTGAAGGAAACGCAATGCTTCAATATGCTCTTCCTCAGTATTTTTGTCTTGTTTTCCAGTGCAAATGCCTAAAGATTCAACAATCAAGATACATCCACTTGAGAAGCAACATTACATTAAATAAGATCTTTTGCATTCTGTGAAATTGATCAAAATTAAGTTTACGAGGAGTTATCTGCCAATGGAGTCAGAAAATTCAACTTAATTCAAAGGTTTAGCAAGTTTAACATTTGCTTTTTTTCTTCTTTTTTTTAGTTTAGATGTTTGTGTCCCAAAACAAGACAATACTGAGGAAGATATTATTTTGATTTTATTTATTTTGCAGTGCATGCAACATTTAATGCCACTCATTTATGAAGCGAAGACCGTTGGCTCTGATTTAAGGCCTTTATTTGTGAAAGGGCAAATTGGGACTTTTTAATTGTATATAATTATTAAAAAAAAGTAACAAAATAGGCCAATATGATTTACTTTAATGTTGTGAAAACTAACATTTATAATAATTAATTATGCATAAAATAATATAATATAATGCAGTCGGATTAAACAAGCTTTGACTATTATTGTGTACATTATAACTTAAATTTCCTTATTTTAGATGGGTTTTAGAGCATTTCATAAAATAACACCACTTATATCAAAACGGTGATTGTGCAGAACTGGATTGATCCCTCATTGCAGCAAAACTCACCGAAAGCTTCCTTTGATTCGCCCAGTCGCTCCTCATCGGTGGAGTCGATGACATAGATGACCCCATGAGATTCTGCATAGTACTGACACAAGTAAAACATGATAAATAACACATTATAAAGAGATCACAATGACCATCACAGCAAAATAAACAAGATCAGCATCAGAATGACATTTAGTGAATGTGTGTCACCTTATCCCATAAAGACTGTAGTTCTTCTTGTCCTCCAAGATCCCAAAACATCAGACGAGCTTTTCCCATATCGATGGTGCCGACTGAATCATAAACATGAAAAATAAGTTAAACCACTGCTTATACTTCAATTGATTTGATTCAGTTTTACAGCATCACTCACTGTTGAGGCCGACTGTCGTTGTGATCTTCGAAAGGTTCATGCCCTTGTAGTTTTTGCTGAATTTTGTTTTTGTTTGTTCCAGAAATGTCTACAATATTCAATAAATACAAAATAAAATAAAATAAAAAAGTCAAGTGAGAAACTAGTGAACTGTCAACATAAAAACCTCAATTTAGGCATCTTATTTAGTGCAGCATCTAGAAACAAAGTCAAAACTTAGTGTGCTACATAACTAGTGAGCATTTTAACCTCAAATTCTAGTGAGCAGCTTCCCTAAACAGGATTATTGTGCATCATAAACTCAAAAAATGTTATCAACTCAGAACGCGTTTTGTTAAACAATTTTATCAACGGTTTAAATACTACTAACAGTTAGTAGACTATAATAAAAGTGAAGGAGACGTTAACTTATTCTCACCGTTTTCCCCGCATTGTCCAGACCGAGGATTAGGATGCAATACTCGTCTTTTTGAAACATATATTTGTAGAGACCCGATAATAAAGTGTACATCCTCAATAACAGGCTGCTGACCAGCTCATATCACAAACACAACACTGTGTACAGTTAGCTTAGCTTAGCTTAGCTTCGGCGCTCTAACAACGTAAACAGTCATGAGCTCTCGTGGAAATTACGATACAAAACACGTTAGTTTATACAAACACAACCGAGTAAGTCAGTGAATCAGATGTAATTCACGAGACTCTGGTTTTCCGGTTTGTTAAATCCATTTTGGCAGCGGTCGGTAACGAACACGTCCTGGGAAGTTGTTGGCGATTTTTGGTGCATTGTGGGAAATGTAGTTCACCATCTGTTCGGCGGCAAAGACCGGAAGCAAGTTTATTACACTAATAATTTTACCACAGTAAAATCTTGTAATTTGTTTTTTTTTTATATTGTGAATTTTACACTCTTCAGGTTTGCTTCTTTAATACAAGAGAAAAACATCTAAAAGTTACAGATATTTAGTTCACTGTGTTAAAATCTAATATCGGCCTTTTGTTACTTTAAATAACAATTAAAAGACCTGAAAAAATGTTATTTATTTTAAAGATCAAAAAGTTTAGAGGAATGTCAAACACGTTGCGATGATTATCATAAAAATATTTAATACACTTTTAATTTCCACCCATAATATATTATTAATAATGACATTTACAATATATTAACACAATTTTAACAACAGAAGAAGAACAAAACAGCATCAACAAATGAACTATTTAAAATCTGAGAGAACATTATCTTTCATTCTTTAATTTTTCCATATTATAAGCATCGTGATATTCACTAGCTCCAGATCTATGAGTTTTGTGGTTTTATTTATTTATGATGAGGATGATCATCAGATCATTCCAGCCCACCATGGAGGGAGGAAGAGGCCTACAATACCCAGAATGCACACTAATATAAACATCCACAGGAAGAGCCGATCGATGACCATGGCCACATACTTCCACTCTTCCCTCACCTGAAATAAAACAAAGAATATTGTGGTCATGGAGTAAAAAATGCCAAACATGGACAATTTTTTTTTTTTTTTTTGTATATGTATATAAATATATAAGGTCACAATTTCATTAAATTATTTTGTCATGCAATAAAAAAAGAAAAAGAAAAAAAAGAAGACAAAAACATGCATGTTTCTTATTTTAGATCAACATTTTGTTAAAAGTTATAATAATTAATATTGAATGTGTGTGTGTGTGTGTGTGTGTGTGTGTGTGTGTGTGTGTGTGTGTGTGTGTGTGTGTGTGTGTGTCATTATTTAATTTTAATTTATTTTTGTCATGCAGTAATTAAAATGCATTATTAAAAACATTAAAACGTACATATTTCTCATTATAGATCAACATTTTATGTTTTTTTATTTATTTATTTTAATATGTAAACACACACACGCACACACACACACACACACACACACACACACACACACACACACACACACACACATAGATATAAATATATAAGGTCATCGTTTCATTAAATTATTTTTGACATGCAATAATTAAAAATATTTTTAAAAATTAAAAAAAAAAGACAAAAACACGGATATGTTTCTTATATTAGATCAACATTAAAATATATATATATATTACAGGGGGGTTTTTTCAGCTGCTTACACACATTTTCAAAATTTGCCTCTTTTTTCAAAACTTCACACACAAATCCAAGAATGCCTCGTATCTCTTGCAAAATGAAGCATTGCATTCAAAATATCACAAACACATCTCAAAAGCAAACATTAATTCATGTTAGATTTTTTTGTGCTACACAATTGTGTTGTGTTTTGCAAAAAGTGTTTTATGAGTCAAATGCCAGGAATTAGTGTGTGGTTTTGTAGATTTGGTGAGTGCTTCTGCTGTTTGAGTGTCAGCTTTCAGAAATTGTGTGACAAGTAAAGATTTTGTGTGTAAGGAGTTGAAAAAAAAAAAAACTGTAATGAATTGTGTGTGTGTGTGTGTGTGTGTATGTGTGTCACTATTTCATTATTTGTCATGCAATAATTAAAAATGTATTATTAAAAACATTATTAAAACATAAATATTTCTTATTTTGAATCAATATTTTATTTTTGTTTTAATATATAGGCCTAACGTAAACACACACACACACACACACACACACACACACACACACACACACACACACACACACACACACACACACACACACACACACACACACGTCATGCAATAATTAAAAATACAATAACATGCATGTTTTTAATTGAACATCATGTTTTATGTTTAAAAAATTGCATAAAATTACTTATTTTTTTTGCAGTTGAGTCTTGCAGTTTGTCAAATGAATATTAACATGAATGCCTCATTTCCAAATCAAAAGTAAATATGATGTCAAGAAATATTATAAAAATCAAGCAAGTTTAAGCTACTCAAAAGAAAATATATCCCTTAAGGAGACGTACAGATGAATCGGCGTGTTTGGCGCGCAGGTGCTCAGCGATGTCCCGCACTCCTTCGACGGCCAGCCGTGTAGCATGAGATGGAGTGAACTGTGGATGTTCTCCAGCGCTGCTCACTTTGGAGGTTTTTCTGGAGGGTCTCCATTGATCTTGTTCGTGCAGAGGACAGAACTGGATGCTGCTTGAGCGATAACGCATGCTGGCGTTCTCTCGCTCTCCAAGACTGATCTCCACACTGTGTGAGCGAGTCTTCGATGCAAACGAATGCATGACTGCAGAATGCACCAAATTACTCTTCATAGGAATGGATAAAGCTGGTTCCTTCTTCTCTTCGTCGTCCCAAACAGAAGCAGCGCTGCTCTTCTTCCTCTTCCGAGGATCAACAGATGTTCTTCGCAAGTTCCTCTGCAGCACAGGAGGCTTCTGGATGAAGAGGAACCTCGGCATGGTGTCTAAGAAGAACGTACGCACCCATTTAGGCATGGAATGGGTTTCTGGTGACCTGTGATGCACATTCAGCACAAACACAGTGATGATGATGGATAGAGTGATGAATATCATGGTGAAGAGCAGGTATTCACCAATCAGAGGGATCACCAGAGACGTAGACGGAATGATGTCTGTAATAAGCAAGAGGAAGACGGTGAGCGACAGGAGGACAGACATGCACATGGTGACTTTCTCTCCGCAGTCGGAAGGGAGGTAGAAGACCAGCACGGTCAGACATGAAATCAGCAGACAGGGAACGATGAGGTTGATGGTGTAGAAGAGCGGAAGTCTCCTGATGATGAAGGAGTAGGTGATGTCGGCGTAGACTTCGGAGCAGCACTCGTATTTCTTGAGGTTGTAGGTGGCCACTGCGCTGCTGATGGCCCATTCGCCGCTCTCCCAGTAATCTGTGCGGTCTGCGCTGTCGGCCGTGCGGATCAGGTCGATCTTCTCGCGGTCGTACGTCCAGGAGCCGAACTTCATGGTGCAGTTCTGCTGGTCGAAGGGGAAGAACGTGACGTCAATGCTGCAGGAGCTCTTGTAGATGGCCGGCGGGATCCAGGTCACTCGTCCGTCGTGGAACAGGTGAGCTTTGGTCAGGTGAGTCACGGTGAAATCACCGTCTGCGCTGCAGAAACACAGCATCAGATCTTCAGTCTGGTTTTGCCTCCATGCACTCTTAAAAATAAAGGTGCTTCAAGATGCCATAGAAGAGACTTTTTTAATGGCTCCATAAAGAACATCTGAAGAACCTTTCTGTTTCACAAAAGCTTCTTTGTGCCGAAAGAAGGTTCTTCCGATTATAAAAAGGTAAGGAAGAGATGGTTCTTTGTGGAACCAAAAATGGTTCTTCTATGGCATTGCTGTGTCTAAACCTTTTAAGCACCTTTATTTTTAAGAGCGTGGAACACAACATTTTGAAGCACGAGTTTTGAAGAATCTTCACATTTTTTATACAATAAAAGTGAATGAGGGTTTGCAATGTCTTCCAAATAAATATCTTTTTAGACACCTTGCGTGTCATACACAAAGTCTACAATTCCTGAAGTGAGTAATTCCATTCATGTCCATTTTAAACTTTTAAAATAAAACAAAAGAAAAGAACTGAAATTAACTGAAATTAAAAATAAAATCATGCTTTGAAATATTCAGTAAATACCAGTGTTATTTAATTATTATAGTTTTTTGTTAATATTTTAAATTAGATGTTTTCACTTGAATATTTTAGTACTAAACGAAAATGAGAATATGTGTGCGTGTATACAGTATATATATATTTATAATGTGTATTCAATAATAACTTGTTTTAGAAGACTTCCAACTTCCAATATGTTTTATTTTATTTTTATTTTCATTTCATTTTTGTATAACTTTTTCTGTGCTTTTTTTTGTGACTGCTTTAGTCCACATTCACTTTCATTGTATGGAAAACAATTATTCTATTCTATTCTATTCTATTCTATTCTATTCTATTCTATTCTATTCTATTCTATTCTATTCTATTCTATTCTATTCATTTGTTTGTTTGTTTGTTTTCCATTGAAAAAAAAGAAAAGTCACATGGTTTGTAATGACATGATGGTTAGTAAAATGCAAAATACAAATTTAAACTCTATTGAGCCTACAGTAGAATTCATTTCAAGAGCTTATAACTCAGCGACATCCCAAAAACATCACGCCGAATTCCGTCACCTTCAGTTAAAACTCAAACTCTCAGGTGCTTTTTTACACAGAACGTAATGAATAAATCATAAAAGGTGGTCATGGTGATTTACACTTTTAAACACATTTTAAGAAAATAAATTAAAAATAAAACCCCTAACCCTAAATGCACACATAAAGACTGATGCGGAATGCATGAGCGATGCTGTGGCGCCCCCTGTGGAGCTTGTTTGTCACTGCAGCCAGTCAATACGGTGTGGTTTCTTTGATCACCTACTTGTTATACAGCACTATATCGGGCTTCCAGATGAACTGCGCCGGTATCCGCATCGAGGTGATGTTCTCATAGTCTGCGGGCCTCCAGCGGAGCCGGTAATCATGCCATTCCTAATGGAGAGAAGGGCCGTGATTAAAGGAGCTGTCAGGAATCAGGATGAGTCAGAGCAGGACACTGAATCGTGTTTAACAGGGAAACACTCACTTGTTTCACCCACACATTCGTGGTCATCATTTGATTTTTTTCATTCTGGTGAGGGACATAAAACAATTGTGGCATTTAATGCAACCACAACCACACATTTCATTATAACACAGCATAAAGGCTTGGCTATTATGTTGGTGATCGATCTGTGAAATATACAAGTGTTATGCCATTACAACACCAGAGTAAAATTGTTTATGAAGAAGTAAATCCCGTTATCAAACCAGAAACAAAATATTTAAGAAACAATTTTTAAAATAGGCCTATTTTATTTTATTTTATTTTATTTTATTTTATTTTATTTTATTTTATTTTATTTTATTTTATTTTATTTTATTTTATTTTATTTTATTTTATTTTATTTTATTTTATTTTATTTCACATTTTTCATGGTTTTAGTTTAACTATAATAACTCTTCCCCTTTGGAATTCAATTTTTTTTGTCTAATAATACAAAAACTAATGAATTTTATCATTCATAAAAATAAACATAAAAACGATTAAATATAATAAATAAATAAAGCTTAAAGAAATTAAATCTATATAAAAAAAAACAACAACAATTAATTGTTATTTTTGCATTGCGGCATTCCCATGTTTTTTTTTCTTAAAAGCTTAAATTAGGCTTCATTT
Source organism: Acrossocheilus fasciatus (assembly GCA_036784905.1). NCBI lineage: Eukaryota > Metazoa > Chordata > Actinopteri > Cypriniformes > Cyprinidae > Acrossocheilus > Acrossocheilus fasciatus. Next base: position 32,584,685 of record CM071943.1, on the reverse strand, counting down.
TCTTTATAAAAAACTGATAAAAAAATAAAAACCATGTACCATACATTTTTCTGGAATACATTTTTTTTTTTTTTTTTTGCTTTTTATAAATAAAATGTAATATAATGTAAAACTATTCACGTATCTACCTTACTTTTAATGTAAGTACAGGTGCAGCCATTTGTAACTCAAAAGTGTTTATGTTAAATATAAGGTGGATACATGCATAAAACATAGGTTTATATATTTTAAGTTTATTTCAAATATTTGCATATAAACAAATGTGTTTGAGAGGACGGGAGGAAGTTTTGATTACATTTGTAATGTTTCAGCCAGCTGTTGGCTTTTAGATAAATCAGTGTATTTCCTACAGTATTTGCAGATTGTATGATTTTGCATGTGTTTCCTTGCAGATTGTACCACATCAGTGAGCTGGGCGATGGACAGTCCAAAGCGCACGTGAACCACATCAGTGATGTTCTGGACCGGACGGACCAGTTTACTGTATCCTGTGAGCAGAAACCTCAGCAGACGGTCTTCAGCCTGAACTTCACCACAACAGACTAGAGACGGACAAGATACAGTGAAATCAGTCTGCACATGCACCAGATATTTAATAGCAGTCGTTTCTCTAAGTCAGATATATAGTATAGAGATCAAAAGGGGAACCGAAGTCTGCAATCATAAGCCAGAGAGATCAATATGTGACCCTGGATGACAAAATCAGTCTTAAGTGTCAATTTTTCGGAATTTAGATTTTAAATAAGCATTCCATTGATGTATTGTTTGTTAGGATCGGACAATATTTGTCTGAGATACAACTATTTGAAAATCTGGAATCTGAGGGAGCAAAAAAATCTAAATATTGAGAAAATCACCTTTAAAGTTGTTCAAATGAAGTTCTTAGCAATGCATTTTACTAATCAAAAATGAAGTTTTGATACACTTACGGTAAGAAATTTACAAAATATCTTCATGGAACATGATCTTTACTTAATATCCTAATGATTTTTGGCATAAAAGAAAAATGGATAATTTTGACCCATATAATGTATTTTTGGCTATTGCTACAAATATACCCCAGCGACTTAAGACTGCTTTTGTGCTCCAGGGTCACATATGGACTAAATAAATAAATAAATACATACATGTATACATACATACATAAAGATGGATCATCCAACCAGAACAGAGAACAGAAACGGAGGGTAGTTTTTATTTATGTTTTGTTTATTATTAGTTTATATTTTATTTTATTTTTGTTTTCATTTTCATTTTAGTTCAAGTTTAAGTCATTTTTATGTTTATCATTTATTATTCTTATTATTAGTATTGCCATTATTATCATTATTATTTTAAAATGTCTGTACAGTTTTATTCATTTTTATTTTAGTTTTAGTTGGTATATCAAGTTAAACTAAATAAAAGTAAGGCATTGCTAAAATAAAATACTTTTATATATATATATATATATATATATATATATATATATATATATATATATATATATATATATATATATATATATATATTTTATTCTGTTTCAGTTTATTTTATATCCCATAAACATTTGTCTTTAATTATTTTAATTTTAGTTAACTATAATAACATTCTCACTTTGAATTCTGTGCTCTATGAAAAGTCTATTTATTGTATATGCAATAAAAAATAAATAAATTTGATCATTCTTAGCAAATATTAGAATAAAATACTAAATAATGCTTTAAACAAATTAAATCTATTTTTTAGAACAATTAATTTTTCTTTTTGCATTGTGACATTTTCATTATATTTCATGTTCATGTTTCTTTTTCTTAAAAACTTAAATTAGGCTTCATTATCTTTAGAAATGAATAAAAACTCCATTTAAAAAGTCCATAAAAATACAGCACCATGTACCATGTTATTATGAAGGTATTTTCTTTATAGATTTTTCATAGGAATTTTATCTGCGTTTTCAGTTACGTATCTCATTGTTTTATGTTGAATGGTTGATGGAAATGTCTGAAACTTAATGGAAAATTTGCTGGTAATTTTCTACAAGAACATTATCAGTTTTCTACTGATTTTTCCTTCACATTGAATATATAAATTCACAATTTCGTTTTTTTCTTCTTCTGGATTTTGGGAAGAAATATGACCCAGATTTATTTATTTATTTTTCATAAAATGCATTAAAAATATTTTCCAACATGAATGCATTCCTTGTTGCATTAGTGATGTGTACTCCCTGAAGATGCAGTGCTTTACCTTGAGGAGGATAAAACAGCAGGAGGACCAAAAGATGAAGACAGCGAGGCATGATCAAGCGTCTCTCTTCCTGCTGTATGATGGACAGCGTCTCTCAGAGGATCTTCAGAGTCTGTTTCTCACTCTGCTTTTTTGTCCTGAAAACTTCCAAAAGCACTTTCTTTTCAACTCAATCTGTCCCTCGACACTCATAAATCCATCCAAACCACGTCACAAAGAATGAAAATGTCTCCACACTTTTAGTGAAGAGCTCAGATGCATCAGTTCATCTGCTTTAATTTCGCATGCATTTCAGGAAAAACTAATTTCTGTGACAGAATTATCTCATTCCTTCAAAAAGAAATGTCTTGACTGGAAGAAAACCACTTAAAAACACACATTAAACAACATTCCCTGGAGAAAAAGGACTGCCTTTCTCTTAGTCACTCAGCATCCATTCAATGCATCTGGGACCTTCGGACCCTTCCGGCAACATCCGGCTGCATTCACACAGAGCACATCAGTTCATCTGCATTCACAATCTTCATCAGTGTCACACTCAGCATCCATCACGCGATGCCCCGCCCACATCCCACATCTGATCGTCACATTGCAGGTCATGCTAAATGTGATGTTTTATTTCACACTCATGTTCTTCATGCATATATTCATGTGAGTGCATGTGTGTGCAAGATTTATGTGCATATTTACACTTCAAGAGGCTGCTAATGGACCGATTCCATTACATACACGACAAGCTTCCGCTTTCACTTATATTAATGCAATGATAACCCCACAAAAACATGTTCAGGTCAGAAAAATCTCAAAACAACGAAACAAAACAAAAAACAACACCATCTGAGGAGTCAATTTAGACTTTGACAATCAGCAAATTCAAAAAATGTAAAATAGAATATGCAAAAGATATCAAGAGAAACCAAAGAACAATGTGCCAAAAATAATATGCATTGCACAAACATGAAAAAGTGAAACCAGGACGGTTTTGCATTCAGTATGAAGTGAATTGCATTGCAACAACTGCACTCAAACCGTGTGAGATTGCTTTGAAAGGGTTTGATTCACTAGAGTTCATTTGGAGCGTTCACATGCACGCCAACATTCCTGCAAACCGCTCTCTGATCAAATATATGGTTTGTTTCTAAAGAGCAGAGGCGGTGTGACTGCAAAGAAATCGGGGACTTTTTTTAACTATTTGTGCTGTTGTTAGTTTGGTTCTTTTAAGGCAAGACGCTTCAGGCAAAACCATTGTGTTTCCATGCACAGATCAGTGTTGAGATTTTGCATCAATAACTTGTCTTTTTTTCAGACAAGTAGAAAAAAAACATGGGGAAAATGTATTTTCTGATTTATGGAGCGATAAAAAGAGAAAAAAATCAACTCATTTAACTAATTTATCACATAGAATTGATTGAAATTATTGTGTAATTTATTAAGAAAAAAAAAAAGAAACACATTCTTTATTGGCAACATCATGAAATGCATTTAACGCTACCGCAGGGTTTCCCAAACTGTATATTAGTGGTAGGTTCATTTAGAAAGGAACATTTAAAAGGAAAAAAAAAAAGAACTGGAGTGAATCAATAAGTTATTAATAATTTACTGCCATTGTGTAAATAATGTAATCATGTAATCCATAAAAAAGTAACTCTAATTTGACTATGAGCCTTTAATAATCTAAAATATAATCTAATTACAAGTACTTTATTTTTGGAATCTGATTAATTAATCCAGATTACATGTAATCAGATACTAGCCAACACTTCTTATAATCTCGTTATTACATCATCAACAGATAATATAACAACTAATTAAACTATAAAGCCTATATTCTGTTAGTAAGGCACTATTCTTTATTATTATTATTATTATTATTATTATTTAAATCTGCCAAATCTGAATGATTTATATTGTGAAAATCACTATATAAACTCATTTGAACGGTTTGAAGCCCTTCATTAGTGATGTAAAACATCATTAGATGAACATGAACGACAGCAGCATCTGAACTTTCTGATATACAAAGTTTATTGTACATTTGCCCATGAGCTCATGGATCTGAGTGACTACACGACGGATATGCTACATAATAATCAAAAGCTATATAGATATGGCATTCAACGGTTCAAAACATGCCGGCAAGCATTTACTTTTCTTGTGAAGAAAAATAAAACACAACAGTGCTCATCATTTGTGAAAAGCAACAATCATGGATTTGATCCGAGACTGTCGAGTAAACATAGGCATGATGATAAAATGACATTAGCTAAAGCCATTATGTGTGTGTTAGCTGTAAAACAAGATTTCTGTCAATGTGAATCACATGTGTCACTTACCACACATAGACAAGAAACTTAAGGCTTGCAGGATGTGTGACATGTGTGGGCCGTGTAGTATCGCAAACTTTCCTTCTGCTGGATTCATGCAGTCTTCTAGAGAAGGCCATTTCCGCCACAGAAATAACAAATAAAAAGGTAAATGTGACTTTTATATCACAATTCTGATATAAGCTCACAATTACAAGAAACAAAGAATTATGAGATATAAACTCAGAATTCTTACTCAATTCTGAGGAAGAAAATGAAATCATGATATAAACTCAGAATTGTGAGACAAATTCAGAATTATGAGATATAAATTCAACTCAGAATTACGAGATATAAACTTAGAATTATGAGATATGAACTCAGCTCAGAAGATATAAACTCGATGAGAATTGCGAGACAAACTCAGAATTATGAGATATAAACTTAGAATTATGAGACAAACTCGGAATTATGATATAAACTGAGAATTACAAAATAAACTCAGATTTATGAGATATATACTCATAATTGATATAAACTCAGAATTACAAGATAAACTCATAATTATGAGATATAAACTCATAATTATGATATAAACTCAAATTTAAAAAAAAACTCGATCAGAATTGCGAGACAAACTCAGAATTATGATACAAACTGAGCATTACAAGATAAACTCAGAATTATGAGATATAAACTTAGAATTATGAGGTATAAACTCAGCTCAGAAGATATAAACTCATAATTATGATATAAACTCGAATTAGAAGATATAAACTTGATCAGAATTATGAGATATAAACTCAGAATTGATATAAACTCAGAATTACAAGATAAACTCTGAATTATGAGATATAAACTCATAATTATGATATAAACTCAAATTACAAGATATAAACTCAATCAGAATTGCGAGACAAACTCAGAATTATGAGATATAAACTTAGAATTATGAGACAAACTCGGAATTATGACATAAACTGAGAATTACAAGATAAACTCAGAATTATGAGATTTAAACTCAACTCAGAATTATGAGATATAAACTTAGATTTATGATATAAACTCAGAATTATGAGATATAAACTTAAAATTATGATATAAACTCAGAATTATGAGATATAAACTTAACTCAGACTTATGAGATATAAACTTAGAATTATGATATAAACTCAGAATTATGTGATATAAACTTAGAATTATGATATAAACTCAGAATTATGAGATATAAACTCAACTCAGAATTATGAGATATAAACTTACAATTATGATATAAACTCAGAATTATGAGATATAAACTCAACTCAGAATTATGATATATAAACTTAGAATTATGATATAAACTCAGAATTATGAGATATAAACTCAATTCAGAATTATGAGATATAAACTTAGAATTATGATATAAACTCAGAATTATGAGATATAAACTCAACTCAGAATTATGAGATATACATTCATAATAAACTAAAACATTATGAGATATAAAATCAGAATTGAGTGTAAAAAATGTCAGAATTATGAAATAAAAAGTCACAATTACCATTCTTGTTTTTTTATTTCATGGCAGAAATGGCTTCCATAGATGAAGAATAATGAAGTCAACCTAGTTTCTGAGAAGTGCCAAGCTAAGATTTCTTCCTCAAACAAGCATTTAATATTCAAAAAGCAAAACTTTTGGTCATCTTGATTACATTTTGGGAGTAAAAGCAAAACTAGCAACTTTTTTGTTAAAAAGACCATGACTTTTCTCAGCCAAGTGTATGCTGGTTAGTGCTGGTCATTCTGGTGATGCTAACTGACCGCGTGAGTCCTGCTGGTTAAACTAATTAAACATCCTAGTGGTGCAGAATCACTATTACCACATATGCATTTAACAAATGCATCTAATGCAAAGATTTACTTGTTTACTCATCTTTTCAGATATCGCAAACCTATCTGACAGATTCTCGTGTCACAGAAGCTGGTTGTGTAGATCTACAAAGTATGTGAAAGTTGTCTGTACAGTGAAAACAAAACGACAGCATTTAGAAATACATTCACAAGCATTTCAGAACCAAACTGACCTCAAGTAAACATTTACACACAACAGGAACAAAACCGACAGCGTTAGAAAAGATACCAAAGGCAATTTAGCAAAACACAGTAGATTCTTTGGAAAACAAATTGAAATCAAGCAAGGCAGCTGTGACGATATTCAACTCAAATCACTGTTACAGATTCACTGGGACTGAATGTGCAGAACTCAGCTGTCCCTTACAAACAAGTACTGTGGTGTTACCGTAGTACAGTGACGGCAGAGAATACCATATTCATGTAGCATGGTATTTAGATGGTACGCCAAGGTACTTCAAAGAATACCAGACGCAGTACTTTTTTGTAAGTGATTTTCAGCTTCAGAACTGCCACGTGACCCAGCTGAACCAATGACTTACATCTATATGTCTCTGTTAGGGTAAATGAAGTTCAGCGGCCATTTACCGCAGTATTTTGACTGTACAGTATGTTATATTAATCCAGGAATTCATTCTGGTGCTTTTGCTGAATTTTAAGCATTTTGCATTCAAATCGGTGAGACCGGGGCTAGTTGTCATATGTCAAAAAGGTTTTATGTAAAAAGTGAAAATAGCAATTTTTGTGTTTTTGCTTGTTTTTTTATTTAGATAGTATTACATATTTCAAACAAATGTATTTTTAACACTCAGCAGGAGGTTCCCCTTGTAGTAGTGTGACAACATGCCCCATATACACTGTAAAAATGATTTTTCAAGTGGAGTATGTTCTACAAGAACATACTATTTCAGTCTTTCTACTTCCAAATGTCAAATTTAATTCAATGCTACTTGCCAATTCTTTGTCATTATTTGTGAAATTTACTAGCAATTTCTGAGTGAAAAGTGTTAAATTACACACCAATTGTTTTCATAAGTTTGACTTTTCAGCAAATGCATGACCTGATAAAATGTAAACCTTGCATGCAATTTAATTCTCTTTTTTCAAATGCATGAATGTAAATTAACTATTTTTCCTGAGCAACAGCGTTTTGTAATCAAGACTTCTAGAATTTTGTCTGTAAATCCATTAGTTCACCGTGTGACAACTAGCCCCGGTCTCTCCCATCTGTCCAGCACAAGCAGAAGATGACCAGCATTAAAGGGAGCGTTAGAGAAAGACTCCGGCGACTGAGATGGAAGACAGATGATGTAAATGAACTATCCTCTTTGGAGATGTGCAGTCTGCATGTGTGAAGTGGTGTAGAACACATACGGATGATTTCTACAGGAAACATACGTTAAATCCGGTCAGCTGTCCGGTCTCGATACAGACATTTTTGTTCAGTATGGTTTCAACCAATAAAACAAACTATAGAAGGCAACAGAACATCAATTACATCAGAACAAGTGCATTTCACATGTGCTCTCAGTAAATTAGTGCATTCAATACAGTATTTTCCCCTGTTTCATGAGCGAGATTCAATTAACTAACAAACTAACTAAATGACTATATTCAACTTTATACTACATCTGGCCCTCGTGTTTTCTGATGGCATGTTTTAGAAAATGAGATGATTTTTTTATGTATGCTGAATGATTGTGAAGCAGACATATTATATTATTAAACGGATACTTTTGTTGTTACAGAAATAGTTTTAGAAATTGCTTTGGAAGGTTTAGTATCGTTAAGAAAAGAAAAATATTGGCAGAAAATAGGCTTTTTTTTAATCATTATTTCAAGAAGCTGTTAATTTGCAGTATGAAATTAACTTTAAATATACAATCTTACTAAATATTCCTAATTTACCGACATGCAAATTATTAATTCAGGGAGTAATAAAAAACTGTAAACTTGAGAGAAAGTGATATTTTATATTTCATATGTACTTGAAGTGAATTTCCTAACCATGGTAATTAATTAAGGGAATATTATGATCAACTTTAAGTGACCTGGTTTAGAGATGTTTTAAAATTCACAAGCTGTCGTGAAGTACATTCACAAGCGAACATGGACGACATGGTACTACAGAGACATGATTTAAAGGGATAGTTCACACTAAAATCTCAGTTCTCTCATTATTTACTCACCCTCATGTCATTTATCATCAAATATTGACTTATATTTCACTGATTTTAGAATTTCAGAAGACTCGCAATATGGTACTAAGTTAAATAAACTACCTTTTTATAAACTAGGCTTCCTGTAGCAATGCTAAGGTTTTGGGTTCGAATCCCAGGGAAAGCAAGAAACTATACAACATTGAATCATTTGTGATATTTGTCTGCTGGTCAAATATCCAGAAAACATTTAATTTTAATTTGGCATTTGTGCTTTCTTGCTTTCTAAACAAACATTAAAGGTTGCGGTTGCCAGATCAAGATTTAAATCCCTCATTCATAAATAAAATAAAGCTTTTTTTTTTAAAAATGTCCTGCCTGGTGGTTAATCTTTATGTGTTCTTTCTTGCAGTCGTTTGTGCTGTTTTCTGTGACTAAATCTGTGAGCAAACCCCTACAGCAAAAAAATAAAATAAAATAAAAAAATGTCAGGCCAAAGCTTTAAAAATATACTAAGTATATGTTGTAAACAGCAAAGCTTAATGATTTTTGAAAAACTGAAAATATATTTATTTATATTTGTATATAAATTACAGGGGAAAGAAAATACATTTCAAATTTCTCATTTAGGCTTTATTCAGTATTTAATTTTCTTCAAATGTGATATACTGTATGTGAATGGATTGAAATATATGGAGGGCAAAATATATTTTTAAATGCTTTTAATAAAGTTATATTTTAGCAATCATATATTTTGAAATATATTTCAACATTTTATTTTATTATTTTTGCTGTATGGGAATTATGTGAGTTGACATTCTCTTGATTTGTGCTTATGTCAGAGTACAATCATTTTGATGAAGTGTAAAAAGTAAATAAATAAAATGAAATTATTAATAACCATGACTGTATTCTTTGAGCAAAATAACAAAATAACTGTTTAACCATTAACATGCAGCCCAGTGTTGCTTTAAATAAAAGCATCTGCTAAATGCATAAATGTACCTTCATGATATTTTTATGGTAGTTTTGGTCCTGTTGATGCTTGACAGATGCAAAAACTGTCCTACTTCTTTTGTGTTGCACAAGAAAGCAAGCCATACCATTTGGTGCGACATGAGGGTGAGTAAATAACAACAGGATGTTTGTGAGATTTTTGAGTGAACGATCCCTTTAACCAGCTGACGATGTGAAATCAATGAGCCGTTCTTAAAGACGCAAACGCACCACATATTGTGACCCTGGAGCACAAAAGCAGTCATAAGCAGCACAGGGTATATTTGTAGCAATAGCCAACAATACATTGTATGGGTCAAAATGATCCTTTTTTTATGCCAAAAATCATTTGGATATTAAATAAAGTTTACTACTGTAAATATATCAAAACTTCATTTTTGATTAGTAATATGCATGACTAAGAACGTCATTTGAACAACTTTAAAGGCGATTTTGATTTTTTGCACCCTCAGATTCCAGATCTTCAAATAGTTGTATCTCAGCCAAATATTGTTCTATCATAACAAACCATACATCAATGGAAAGCTTATTTAGTATAAATGTAAAAAGAAAAAGAAAATGACCCTTATGACTGGTTTTGTGGTCCAGGGTCACAAATGAAATGCTAAAGACTCTCCCAGCGTCTCTCATTTTAAAATCCGTCCTTCTCCAGACATGAGCCGATGGATAAGCAAGTGCTCGGCTCACAGAAGCCACTGCCTTGCATCTTCACTGCATCTTGCCGTTTCCACCGTAACTTCTGCCCATGGAGCCGAAGAGAAACGCTGCTTTTTTAAACACGCAAATGCAGTCTAGCGCGCGTTTGCCAATGGTCGAATCCCAGATTTGTGAGGTTTACTTCGGGCCGGACCATCCTCTGTCTGCGTAAGCGCCGTCTCCGGTGGCGGAATGAGGCGACGGGGCACACAGATCGGAGTCCGTGTCCGACTCGCCCTCTGCGATGTACGGCCTGACTTTAGTGCAGCGCGACACGCCGCTGAAGTAGGCGTTGTTGAGGAAGTCCAGGTTCTCTTTGGACTGCGAGATGCTGAAGCCGCTGAAGGAGCGCTCCAGTTCCTCGTGGTCCACCGAGGGGATGGATATGGACGTGTCGCTCTCGGCTCCGGCCTGCTGCTGGGAAAGAGCCAGCGGGCGTCCATCTTCGGCCCGCGATGCATGATGCTGTCCCGCTCCGCGAGAGCCTCCGTTGTGGCCTGCGGACGAGCGCTCATGGGCCGGAGGCGGTGGGATGCGCACTAGCGAGGGGTCGCCCGTGGGTGACGTTCCTTGCGCGGGTTCGGGGCGCCTGTGAAGGTGCCAAGATGTGGAGGGTGGGCAGTGGTGGTTGATGCATGTCGATGGCGGCGGGTCGAAGTTCTTCTGGCCCGCTGAGCTGTTGGAGCGGATGATTTTGGTGATGGAGCCACTCTTCTCCATGTGCTCCACCGGACTGTGGTATGGAGGCGCCGGGTCCGGCTCCTTAGAGGCGAAGTAAGCATCCGTCTCGGACTGCGGGATGCCCATGCGCTGGATGTAGATGTTGACCAGGAAATCCAGCTTTCTCTCCATTGACATCACCTAAAAAAGAAGGACGATCTGATTATTATTTTTTGCTTAGAAACACTTGGAATCAGTTTTACTAACAGCTTGTGCCAGCGCAAACCATTTTTTGGCATTAAAGAGGTCATCGGATGCCCATTTCCCATTTTCCAAGTTGATATGATTCTTTAGGGTCTTGATGAAAAGTCTATAACATGCTTTGGTTGAAGTTTCTCTATGGTAGTGTAAAACAACACCCTATTTACCGTGTCAAAAACAGCTCTGTTCACAGTGACCCATTTCGGTGCATGTTCCTTTAAATGCTAATGAGGTCTGCTCAGCCCACCCCTCTCTCAGAATCTCAGAACAACCTGAGAAAGTGATTATTTTCATTGGGGATGATGGCTTCTTTATTTCTTTATTTGCGACTGCTCTAATTTTTTGCTGTGCTTGGTATATTGCGTTAGCCGACATATAAATGAGATGTTGTGTCTGTGTTCTTTAATTTTCGTATTGTTAGTAAATCACCTGCAGAAATTTTCACGCCCATCTGTGCTTTTTTGGAATTGTGCTCTTGCACTAATTTGCCCTGTTTAGTAAAAATGGCCCTTGGTTATTGTGGGTGAATCACATTAAAGTGAACTCATCTCCATGCTACTGCACTAGTCAAAGATGGCTAAACAAACTTGTAGCAGCATTTTGTTCTATGACAATTAACCAAAATATTGCTGAATATTCACAGGAGCATCTGCATTTATTTGTCCAATCAACCAATTTTTTTTTTTTTTTTTGGTAGGTAGCCCATATATTAGATTTACTTCAGGATAATTAATATAATAAATAAAATAGCCTGGTAAATCTCTCAAAGAGTGTCCAAATAATGTAAAAAAGCAATTTTAATACAGAAGAATTTTTTTTTTTAAAATAAACATTTTTGTTATAATTAAAAGTTAATTCAATACATTAACATATTAAATATGATTTAAAATGCATTTAATACATAAATTAAAACTTCAGGTTATGATTAAAAAAACATTAATACATAAAATAAACATTTTGGTTATTATTAAAACTATTTAATACATAAAATACACTGTACATTGTTCAATATATAACAACACATTATAATTATGATTAAAAAATAATTTGATACTTAAACATTATACTTAACATAGGGCTGGGCAATATAGCCTTAAAAAAAAATCCCAGATTTTTTCACAACAAATCCGATTTACGATTTAAATCGATTTTTCCCCACCTACTTAAAATCAATCTGCAGATGACAAAGAAATTGTTCAAAACAAGTTTGAACTTTTTTGTTTTGATTTTTCCCTTCTGGGATTTGATCTGAAAGTGCCATCAGAAACAACAAGCCAAAAATACAAGATGGCAGGCCCAGCCATTGTAAACAGTGAAAATGTAACATAACATAGCGTAACATAACATAAAATGATGTGACCCTTTTTGATAAGTTTTCTTTATACACAAGTTTAACATCTTGCTTTTCAGTAGATAGGAGGTAGTTCTGATTAAGTGCAAACAAAACATTCAACAGCATTAAATATCAGTGACTGTAGGTTGTTTTTTGGCTGGTGTCCTTGTGCTGCTGTGGTCTTGTTCATTTCATAGGGCACAACATCTCTCCTACTCGGCAGAATGCCTCTGTTTGAGGTGCTGCAGGAAATTAGTCGTACTGCTACCTTTGCTAGCAACAGACACACTTTGCAGGGGGTGTTGTTTGTTCTGCGTCTGACGCCGCAAAACGGAACCAATTCCAAATTACGGATAACACTGTGCCTTTCTTGGGAATGAGTTCTTCCCTGCTCGATGCCATGTTGTTTGCGTATCTCTATTAGGGTTGGGCGATGTCAACAAAATTGGTATCAGATGATGTCTGCAGTGAAACATTATTAGGGGGGTGTTAGGGGGTTAGGGGGGTGTGCCCGAAGCCTGAATCCATATTCAGAAAGGCACGGAAAACAAATAACGATTGCTAACGGGTGCCTGTTACAGTTACATTACATAAAATTTCACTTACCACATAAACAGAGTAAGGAGAGATGACTGAGGACGATGACGAATGATTTGCAGATCTTGAGCACCACTGACAAACATCTAATCTTGTAAAATGTGTAGTAAGTACTGCCGCAGTACGTGTGATTGCGAATCGTGAATCTCGAAAGTGAAAGTGAAACTAAAAAGCGTCCGTGCATTCAAAACAAGTTTCAATGCCAGGCATAATAGCGGCTCACTGATTCCCGCAATTTTATATACAGTATGATAATTACCCAATGATAAAACTTTGAGAGAAAGTATTGAAATATTCGGAACTACGGGAGCCCAAAGGGGAGCGTCGTGGATGTTAAAGAGAAAAACGATTTTCATTCATACAAGTTGATATAAACTACACATTCGAGTTAATCAATAAAATCGAATTTATCGCCCAACCCTAACTTAATATTTAAAAAAGGGAAATTATACTTAACATTTAAAAAAAAAAAAAGATTTAGTTCAAGAATTTAGTTATTCAAAAACAACGAAACAACCTCTTAATGTTCTATAACATGCTTTTTAAATAAATTTTAAGAATTCAAAGTCATATAAAGAATCATTTTAAATGTATTTCTTTCTATCAGTAGCAAAATTGAACATTAAATAATATGTATATATCATAAATCAATCAGCGAACAGGTGTGACCGACCTGTTTCTCCACTTTCCCAAGCCGTCCCATCATGCTGGGATCCTCTGGCAGCTCCGCGTCCGTGGTTCCTTTAGGACGATCCTTGTCTGTTATTGAAGGACCTCGACCAACAATCTGATCGACTCTAACAATCAATTAAAGACATAAAACATCTAGAATAAAAACGTCATAACTCAGAGTCAAACTAAAAAAACAAAAACAAAAAAAAACAAAAAAATCTGTTTTAGGAGAAAATGTGTCAACCAGTGATTCATTAAACATTAAACATGGATAAACACAGAAACACAGAAATAATAATTATTATTTTTTTAATATTCACCAAATTGTAAAATACACTAGATTTTCTTTTAGATTGTAGATTTAAATAATGTATGTTTATATATATTTATAACATGAATATATATATATATATATATATATATATATATATATATATAGTTAATATTAATATCATTTTATATATACTGTATATCAAAATGCATCAAATAAATATTTCTCTTACATGTCCATTTATCACACTGTTATATATCTGAACTGTTAGAATAACAACAACATTCGTATGAAAGATGTATAAAGTGTTAACTTTAAGAAATAATACACCATGTATTCTATCTTAAAGCACAAAGCAGTGTGGGAAATTCAATGAATGCATGCAGAGGGAGGGATTTGATAGTGAGGGGGCGTGTCCACACGCAGACAGACAGAGATGATTGGACAGAAAGAGTCAAGCCCTCCAGACGGACGTTTTCTGTTGATATTTGCCACTTTTGAACAATGTGTCGAAGTGAAATCACATCTTTAGTTGCATATTACAGTATGAGCTGCACATTTGACACATTATCCAAAGCTGATGGACTACACTAGCAGGGGTGCGTCTGATCCGAGACACTCCGTCTAAACACGGCATCGGATGTGTTGTTTGGCTGCTTTAAAAAAAAAAAGAGATCGGTGGGAATCAATCAAGCATGAGGAAAAATGACTGTGCATCATGTGGCATGCCTGAAAAAACGCCATGCCGACATGCATACGCAAAAACAGCGATGCTAAATGAAATTAAAGACATGTGCATCTCCATTTGCTGCTTCTTGCTGCCACAACGCTTCATTTCCACACAGCGGTGCAGGCAAACTAGCTTAACCAGTTTTAGTTCAGCTACATGACTAGTAACTCACCGAAATGTGGTATTTGGTTCCCCTCGACTAAACGTCTCTACAAAACCCTTCGGTCACAGCAAACAAAGGTCGTGAAGTGAATTAGGAGCTGATTATCAGAAGCCGCCCGGAGCGTTCAGGCTTGATGCAATAATAGACTAGTTTGTTTAGGTAGCTCAGGTTCTACTAGCCATGTAGTCTGAAACAGAAGCAGGTTTCTTGGTTGGTCTCTGGAGCGAGAGAGATCTAACGCAGGCCCGGGAGATGTCCTAACCTAGAAGACAACTGGGGCGACTCTTTGGTTCCTTTGGTTGAACACTTCTTTTGACGAGGGGTGCTGGGGCCCGGAGGACCCAATATCATATCTAACCTGGCAAAGCAAATAGAGTAGAGGACAGCAGAATGCAGAATGACGTGACACGAGCAGCGCAAACCCAAACCAACAACAACAAACCCTCCAAATATATTCCAGACATTACCGTAAAAAGCTCTCGCGCTTGCTGTCAGCGATCAACATGTGATGAAAGTATGCCAGTAATGTTTCCAAAATGTGTGCTCATTTATAAGCAGGAATATATTTACATGTCAAACCATAACCACATTCATTTATTCATACAGGAGGACTGGGCTAAAACAAGACGGATGTGACTGTGCTGGTTTAGTAGGTAGGCAGCAGTTTTTTAAGGTGTCATGGGTCCATGATGATGATTTTGGCACTGAAAAACTTTAATACGATTTTTTTCAACCAAACATTCATTTAATAGCAAGAAAAATATTAATAAATAATAATAAAATATAGAATAAAATGACAAAATATTTATTTTATATTATTTATATTATATAAAATATTATATTATATTAATATATATATCTGAAATATTTTCATTATATTTAAATTTTTTCATTGTATAAAACATATTTTTAAATATATGTATAAAAATATGTTGGTTTCATATGGCATTGAGAAGCTTTAATATTATTTTCAACCAAACTTTCAATTAATGACTTAAAAATATTTAAATTTAAAATGTATTTATTCATATACATTAATAAATAATAAAATATTTAATATTTAATCATTTTATCTAATTAGTCTTATTTTGCTGTTTTAAATTTTTTAATGTCAGAAATGAATATATGAAAGATTTTATTTTATGATATTTCATTATTTATTATATAAATTTTTACATGACATAAAATAGCAAAATCTTTCATGCTTAAATATTTTATCTAATAAAATATAATAAAATATTTTCATTGCATCTTAAGTGTACAAATCTTAAATCTTTTTAACACATTTTAATATTTTACAAGGTAAAAATATTTGTACAAATATGAATTTCTGAATCATGAATATCAAATTTTCTCTGATAAAGAACATCACATTTTGATCTAATACAATCTAAAATATTTTCATTAAATCTTGAGTGTACAAATCTTAAACATATTTTCAAATTTATTTAAAGGTTAAAACATAAATAAAAATATTGTTACAAATACCGTACATTTCTGAATCATGAATATCACATTTTCAAATCAGTTTTATGATTTGAAAACTAAATTTGCCATGTCATAAAAATGATCTGATATTTTTGAAACACACCGTTAAGAAAATTTTGCATTTAATTCAATGTGTTACTCGCCATTTTTTTAGTATTTATGAAATTTACCAGCAATTTCTGAGTGAAAATTGTTTCAAACTAAATCCTACATCAAAGTTTTTCAAAGTATTAACTGCCTTTTTATCTATTTTTGAATAAATGTATAGATCTGTTAAATAAAAATAAGTCCCACATCATTATTGACCAACACATGCTGCTCTGAACTGCTAAAATATCAAGATATTGTATCTCAATAAATGAAAATGTAGATAATGTTTCTCAGTGGAGGCATTTAAACACAACAAAAGCCACTGAAGACAGCATTCGAGCCGGTTTTCAGTATCATATACATACATGTGAGGACAGTTCTGATTCTGACGGATATGGACATCAAACCAGTGAGAGACGTTTAGGAAACTGAGCCATGCAAAACACACCACAACACAACACAACACTGTCTAGTATGTATGAGTCAAGCGTCGCTGTCATATCCGACGGTGTGAGGAGTGTGTGAAGAGAAGAGAGAAAGAGAAGCAGCTGTATCTGCTCTTGCCTGGACTGCAGATTTTTAATGCGCGCCAGCATGTCCAGATGTCCGGCCGAATACTGCTCTATCACGTCCATCACGTCGTACGGCCGCAGACTCTCTTTAAACTTTCTCTTGGACACCATGAACCTCATGATGCTGCAGGGGCAAACAATCACACACATTATCACGCTTAACACTGCACACAAAAACAAAGGCTGAATCTCAAAGAAGCTTTCGAGAACATGTCCAGGTCATATTCCACCCAAAAATATGAAGAAAGAAACAAGAAAATATGTTTTGATTACCTATTTATAGTACTAAAACCACGAAAAATATGAATTGGAAAAAATAAATAAATAACTGAAATAAAATTAAATATTTAAAACAATGAATTTTCAAACTCATTTTTATTTCGGCTAGTTTATTACATGAAATAAAATCAAATAATTAAGTTTTTTTTTTTTTTTTTAATTGTACTTATTTTATTTCATGTAGTTGCCAAGGCAACATTTCTCATTTTAATTTAGTTAAATTTTATGTAAGCCCTACTAAAAAAAAAAAAAAGCTGAAACGAAAATGAATAAAAACTATATGGTTATATTAAACCATATTAAAACAAAAACTAATAAAAATGACAAAAGCACACAACAAAATGACTAAATGATAAAAACTAATTCAAAGGTAAATAAACTTAATAAAAAATAAATAAATAATATTATCACAATGATACTAAAATAACACGTATTTCTTGGACACAGTGTGATTTTAGTATGACTGAGATGTTATTATAGTTTTCACTAATATTTTGAATTAGTTTCATTTTCATTTAATTTCATTTGTTGTGGTTTGTCTTTTTTAATTTTTTTTTTAATAGTTTTTCTACATTTTTATTTCAGCTTTAGTTTTAGTTATTTTAGCTAATCAAGTTAAATTAAATAAAAGTGAGAAATAAAATAAAAAATAAAATAAGTTCAAAATAAAATAAATTAACATAAAATATATAAAATAAGTTACAATAATTAAAATAATTAAAAAATATATTATTATTATTATTATTATTATTTATGGTTATAGTTTTGAACAACTAGGATTTTCATGACCTGAACATGTTTTGTGAGATTTACTTCACAACTGAGTCCCAGACACTGATCTTTTTTTTTTTTCAGGCTTGATACCGACCATCAATATTCAAAATATCTCATGCATAAGAGTCGCTGGCATGATCTGAGCAATGAAAGTGTGAATGTAACAAAGGATTCAAAAGACTGAATGTAACATGTTTTGTAACTTACATTCAGGAAAGACTGCGTTTATGAGGTAATATTATGTGATGCAGACTGCTGTAGTTTTATCAATAATATTACTCGTCTGATGGATGCTGCCTGTCTCATCTTTGCTTACCACACGGCCCTGATGGTAACTTTTAGTCCCGGCGTTAAATCCTGAGGGACAAACTCACAATGGCAGCTCTTATTGTCATCAACAATGTCTTCTCCGGGAAGGCTGGCTTCTAAAAAACACAACACGGACAGCAGGACTCTGGAGTTAGTGCACAAACCCCCTAAACCCTCCAAAAACCTAAAGTTAGCAGAGCTGCAGCCGTTAACTCGGTTAACTAGCTCAGTCCCACACCAGACTGGTCAGTGCAATCTTTATAAAGCTACGAGACGGGCATCACGAGGAATCCAAGACAACTGTGGCCCAAAGAATAACAAAGCCATACAGTGACCCCAAAACACATCTGGACATTTAAACAATTAAAACGAATTAGATAATACATTGAATGTTTAAATTGAAGATGTTAAATAAGTTGCTTTAAAATGAAAAATAAATACAGAAGAACACAATAAAAAAACCTCAAAAAATTAAAATGATAAACAAATAAAAGAATTACACAAAATAAAATAAATAATAAGGACACTGAAAAAATTGAAACAATTTTCATTTAGACATTGCTAGCAAATTTCACTAATTCTAGCTGGTTTAAAATTATAGATAAATAAATAAATAATACGGACATTGAAATTGATAGAAAATTGACAAAAAATTTCAATCAATCAATTAAAAAAAAAACATGACAATAATATTTTCTGATAAAACACACTGCAATAATGTACTTTGAAAAATACATATGTTTAAAGTATTTGTGTAATTTAAACGTTAGTGAAACATGTTCATAGTTAATTTAATGAACTACAACTACATCAAGCATCAAGTTATGAAGTAAAAAAAAAAAAAAAAAAAAAAAAAAAACTTGCAAAATAGTGCAGATTTGATATTTTGTATCTAATGGAGTGACATTCAGATACATTTGAGTGTAACTTAAGTCCAAACTGTTTTTTGAGGCGGCTGTAAAAGCAATAGACTTTGCCATACAATTAAATTAATAATTCTTTCAGCACACTGACTTTTTTGTAGAAATACTGACTCGTTTTTGTCAAAATACATTATTTAATGAAGTGTTTGACTATGAGTGAGTTAATAAAGCACTGAGGCATCTGTCAAATATGTTAATGACGTAATAAAATGCTTTCTTCAGTTTAATTGACTGTTTTAAATGATTTTCTAGAGTATTGGTGATTGATTAAACTTGTACTCAGCCAGTGATACCTCAGTGCTGGACTCGTCTAAACTACCTTGAATCTAAAAGCAGCGGTTCTCAACTCATTTATGTTGAACACCCAACACAATGCCAAACCTGTAACCAGCATTTAATGTTATACAGGTCGTATTTTCTTTATCGAAACAGATCTGTAACTAAGTTTTGGGTCACGACTCTCATCGGCTGAGAACCACTGATTTAGAGTCATTAACACTTAGAGGAACAGTTCAACCAAAACTGAAAATGTGCTGTTAATTAACTCATCCTCAGGCTGTCCAAGATGTATGTGGCTTTTTTCTCCAGCAGAGCAGTAAGAAAGTTTTTTTTTTATCTCACAAACACAAAAATGCACACAAAATTAGCACCCGTGGCTCCTGGCGATATATACCGAGGTCTTATGAAGCGAAACAACCAGCCTGTGCAAGATTATTTACAACATTATTACCTGTAATCCAGAGCCTCAGGCAAATGGGGAAATATGATTTGTTTCTGTGAACTGGTTCTTTCAAATGGCATGGCATATAAAGTGAATAAACTAATCTTCATCAACTCACTTTTTACATAAACAATGAGGAACCATAAAAAACTTTCACTTTTATAAACTGAACCGTTTGCCTGAGGCTCAGGATTACAGGTAATAATGTTGTAAATAATGTTCAGTTTTTTGCACAGACTGATCACTGCGCTTCACAAGACCTCAATATATCATCAAGAGCCACGGGGACTAGTTTTATGGTCCTTGATTTAAAAAAAAAGAAAAAAAAAGGTAGCCACTGACGTGCATTTTATGAATCACCATGGAACACGATTTCAGCTATTAATCTTCTTTACTGTTCTACTAATGAAAAAAGGCACCTACATTAAATTAACAGCTAATTTTCATTTTTAGGGTGAACTGTCCCTTTAAATAACACTAACCAGCCCATTTTCTCATTATTCATGCAAAACGCTGATTGCATCTGTCACTTTTGGTCACAGTTTCTTTCTCCCGTGTTCCCATTAGTTAGCACAGGCCATCTGGCACAGGACAGGTGCGTACAAATAAATCTACCTGTGCTTATTATGCCAAATAAACCACAGAGCCTCAAAACAACAGTCCGGCTCCAGACCCTCGAGTGAATAATGACGGTCTCACACCAGTTTAATGAGGTTGACTAGTTGTTCCACAGCTCTGTGGTCTTCATTGCATTAACTTTTCATCCTCAGGACTAACTAGTTCTCCTCACATGCAGGTAAAAGAGCAAAGTTTGCTGCCATCCACTAGCACTAGTTCTAAGGTTGGTAAAAACGAGCTCCTGTTTGATAATCGCTTACTGATTAACCCTTCAATTGCTGCGATAGTTTGGGGAGGAGAGATAGTAATAAAGTTACAAAAACAACAACAAACCTGCTTATAATCGATAACTTCAAGGAACAATGGTCATAATAATGAAAAATAAAACACATTCAGAATTTTCTGAAACTTGTAAATTCTCTGAAGGTGAACCAGATTTAGTTCTAAAGCCAGGTTTTGTTGTGCAGTTATCCAAAACTTCAGTGCTTCACATAAACGATTCACCTTCAGAAAATGGCACACACTCTTTCTTGCATGAAGTGAAATGTTCAGATACAAATACTCAAAGAGTGTCAGTTTTTAAATACAATGAAATGACATTCAAATGAAGGTGCAAACTGAATTTTGCACACCAACAAGACATCAGGTGGACATTCTTGCAATCACAAGGTTTTCTTCAACTTTCCATTGCCTTTATAATATGCTAACCATCTGATATCTTGATAGCAATTTATAGAAAACAGCAAGATATTTCATGAACTTTACAGCATCATTACTAAACAGAAGTACAGTATTGCAAGCTGAAATTGCTAGATGTTTCTAAAAACAAAACTAAAATGAGAAAAGAAGGGTAAAATCATTAATATACTGTTACTATTAAAGAAGCTCATGACTCATAAAAGAACATTGAAGAAAAAATCTTTAAAAATACACAACATGAAATATAGAAGGTTTAGTTGCACCATAAAATATCTCATGCATATCAGTGTAAAACACATAAGTGCAATATGAAATGTTGTGTTCTGGAATGTACCAGGACTTTGATTGGATTTTAATGTAATTTGACTTCAGTTTTGTTGTTTTTAAATCTGTTACTGTAGCTAAAATGGCAAATTTGTAGCCAGAAACCAATCATTATGAATATATGCATGTTTTAGGACACTGAATATATTTCACAGGCTGTGGGACTTACAACATTATTAGATTGACACTAATTAGCTTTCTTTTTTTTAAAGGTTCACGTGTACAATAAAATGTAAAAATAAAAGTACTAACTAAAAAAGATTTCATTTTAGAGCATAAAAATAAAAATAAATAAATACATTTAAAAAATCAGTTCATCATGCTAAAGGTTTTCAAAGGTATCTTAAACATGCAAGCGTTTTACCAAAAGAACACATCAGATTTTTAACTAATATTTTTCATTGTTCAAAATCAAACAGAAAGAATAGTGGACAGTCCAGCATTTAAAGCAGGTAAGACTTTACAGACTGGCATATTCTCAGACTGCTGTGATGTACTCAGTATAGAAGGGGAAATAAACTGGATCCAAACAAGCCAAATTTTAATCAGCTTCCTCAATCAAAAGGAGTTGTAGCATTTCTAAAGGCGCAATTTCATGAAGTTTGGAGCATCTCCTAAGATTGTCCTGGTGTCTTTGTGCATCAAAATTTGCACATTGCATTCACATGATACAGGATTATTAGTCTATGGAGCAATAATCAGGGGCGTAGAATTAGGGGGGGATGTGCAAGAGACGTGTCCCTAGCAATAATTTTGATCAAACAATTAAATATATGTATATGTTTTTGTAATTTCAGACGCATATGAAAGGTGATACCATTGATATTATACCTAAGAAGTTAAAGTAAATGCATTAGAAATCTGCGTGCTTTCAAGGACGTGCATTTATTACATGGGAGGAATGTAGTTGCACACCGGACGAGACGCGTAGCTTCACATTTAGAACAACTCACAGGTATTGCACCCAATTCAAGACAGCAGTCCAAAACAGTAAATATTAAAAGTTCACTTCAGGAATTAACAAAGGTGCATCGATGAGCTTGAACAAAGCTTGACAAAACAGAGCAAATGGAAAGAGAACGTGCGACTTATGGCTATTATTAGAAACTGACAGAAAGAAACGTTGTGTGGAAAGATCCACATGTTGTTAATGTTGTTCAACTGAATGTACGAATCAAACTGGTAGCTGAAATATCCACATAATAAAAAACAACACTGAAATAAGAGCGTGCGGTTTATCTGTCAATCAAATGTGAATGAAAGTTCCGTTACTACAGCAACAGCAGAGTTTTGCGTGATAAAGACACACCGTGCTTTGATGCTGATGTGGTTGGTTCACAAAATCAAAATTGTGTAATTGTCTGTTAAACATATTAATTAAAAAAAAAAAACTCTGTATATGAATTATGAATATGTTGGCTACCATAAGCTATAAATGAAGACTTAATGTGACACGAAACTGTTGTCAAAGGTCTAGCCAAAATACAAAAAATGATTGGGTTGTTGGGCGGGGGCCAGAAAAAATGCGCTATTCACTGCACCTGAAATGTATAATTACAGAAAAAAAAAAATATATATATGTGTGTTGTATTGAACATTAATGGAGCAACAGATTTTGTGTGAAAATAAATCATGCAAGTTGTTTATTTTGTTTAAAAATTGTATATAAATGTATGATGTGGAAAGAAGGGCCTTTTACCCCACACACGGTATACAAATATTTCAGCTAAAATAATGTCTAAGTTAATACTTGTTCAAAAAAAATCACTTTAGCAAAGTTTGTACTATTTTCTGCTTATTTTGAAAAATAAAAGTATTAATTTTTGTTCAATAAATATACTGTCATTAAAATATGTTAATATAAAAAATATATTTTAAAATTCAGAAACAAAATCATTCTGAAAGTATTGAAGGAGATACAATAATAATTGAATTTATTTACAGTAGTAACAACAAATTATATTTTATTATATGATATGATTAATATCATGTTTTTAAATATGATGGTTTCATTCTAAACATGGTGATTATCTCTAATATGGACACCCGGCATAATATATGATATTTATCATCTGAATCTAACATGTCATGTCAACAAATGGAAAAGTCAGCGATCTATTAATTATCATGTTAATTAGTGTGCGCAACAGCAGGGGCGCTTTTTACCCCAAATACCATACTTTTACATATTCTTTCTTTATATAAAAACTGCTTTATCTTAAACAAAACTGAAAATCATAAAGAAGACCTTTGTCTCAAAATATATGCATTAATTTTAGCGATTCTTATTTGCTACTTAAATCTACAACATTTAAAAAAAACATCAAATATTATATCAAGTAAGCACAGAATCAACTTTGCGCTGCTGCGCACGATCACGTCAAGGATCAGACAAATTTGCACGTGCACCTTGAAAAGCGGATGTTTTGGAAAGTGCCACGCCATGTTTTTGTGCCATCTACTGCTTTAGAGGAAAATAATATCAAAGCCACCTTTAGCCCCGTTGTACCCTACTACTCATGCTGTGCCATAATGCCATGAAAATTCTCAATTGAGTCTCTCTTTAAATTCATCTCAGCAGTCTTGAGAGATGTGCAGTCATTCAAGAACAGAAAATCTTACATACTGTAGCTTTAAATGGGCAAAATAATTTAATAAATACATTTAGCATGCTGTATAAGTGAGAGCTTTATTCAAGAGACCCTTGAGCTTTACTTTGAATGAAACCCAATTAAAACACATAAGGAATTAAACTGGATGTTAATATTCAGAGCAACAGTATGATTGTGTATGATACAATATATGGACAAAGTATTGGGACACCACCTTCTAATGAACAGGTTTGACTACTTTAGTACAAATCTTAATGTTAAAGCATATAATTTTATTGCAACAGTTTGGCCTCTGTGTATAAGGCAATGTTCAAAACGAAATGTGTGACTTTAAATGCAGACCTTCAGCCAAAAACTCCAATGACTTGCATATGGACAAAAGTATCGGGAAACCCCCTTCTTTAGAACAGAAAAAGGCACTTCCAAAACTGTGGCTACAAAAATGGAAACATAACTCATGTATTTAAAAATTGTATTTCCATCTCTGTTGCAACAGTTTTGGACGTTTAAAATGACTGCACCCATATGTCACTGGTGTTTGCTGATGAGTTTTTTGGCTCAAGGTCTGCATTTAAAATCGCACCAATGGTTTCTGCAGACCAGTCAAGTTCTCAGTCAATCGTTTCTTTTTAAGCCTGGCCTTATACACAGAGGCATTGTCATGTTAGAATAGAAAAGGGTCCTGTCCAAACTGTTGCTATAAAATTAGAAGCACACAATTCCCTAGAATATCATTATAGGCTTAAACATTAAGATTTGTACTCATGGAAATGACTAAAGTAGTCAAACAGGGGGGTGTCCCAATACTTTTGTCCATATAGTGATATTGCTCAATTAATGCAAACAAAAAAAATCAATAAAATACTATTTTTATAAAGCATGTAAGATACGTAAAATGTTAATCGTAGCCCAAACCAAACTCAAAGCATATTTGCAGACTGGTAGTTGTGCCGTGACTGAAGCTGGTTAGTTTGACTGAATATGGTGCTTTGGTTTTAAGCGGTTGAATGGGAGCCCGACTCATCTGGATTGCCTGACCTGGAGAGTTCCTGTGTCTCAAATCTTCCTCTTGCATCTCAATGAGCACTTTAGCATCAGCATCCAACATAGAAACGGAAAGGACAGCATCAGGATCCACATTCATCAGAAAAAACGAGGGGAAAATCATAAACACACACACACACATGGATTACAAAATGTCGACTTTCCACAAGCTGCCGTCCACTTGATTCTGTCAAATAGTTTTATTAAGTTTCACAGCTGACTGCCTTTATATTTAGTCATCTGAAACTGTACATTATTGAATGAAAGGTCAAGGATTCTAAAAACCATTTAGTTGAAAATAAGCAGTGAATTTGCACTTTGTGGAAAGTGTAACCAAAGCACAGACTTTTTCATAAATTATATTTCAATATTCCAACACACAGCCTAACGATTCAGGCCAAATGTTATGATTGGTATGTAAAATAATATATATTTATGCCATAATACATGCCATGAAATCATATACTGCATTCATACCAATCATAAAACTAGCTTATGTTAAATAGCTTACATAAATTAATAGCACATTTTAGCTAATAAAATAATTAGCTCATAATCTTCAACTCAAGAACTTTCAGTTTCTCCACAAAAAAAACTGGCAGTAAAAGCAACACGTGATTCGATTATACTAAGATAAATTTGATATGCACAAATAATGCACATAGAAAGAATTACACTGATCACAATACAACACTGCAAAAATGACATGCAATGGCACAACAGAAAGACAGAATAAGAATCCTGATGTGTGAAACTTAAATCTGAGTCTGGATTATATAAAATTAATCTAATTTCTGTCTTCATGCCTTCTTATACAAATTTCAATGCAACTTATTCAAGTGAACGTGGACATGTCTAACCAGTTTAAAACAATCTCAAACACAAGACCGGTGTATAATTCCTCAACCAGGCACTAGTTTTTCCGTTGTATCTACTGAAACTTCAAATATACAAACTATAATGATGGTCTTGCACTTCACGATTGTTACTTGTTGCAACTTTTAACTGTGATGAGTAACATTCTGTATCAAATGCAACATTCTACAACTACTATTTTGTAACATTCTGTAACAGTTGTAACACATGTAACATTCTACAACTACCACACTGTAACATTCTGTCTATGTAACATTCTATGTATGTGACAATAGGTAACAACTGTAACAAATTCAACATTCTACAACTACTATTCTGTAACATTCTGTAACACATGTAACATTCTACAACTACCACTCTGTAACATTCTGTGTATGTGACACTAGGTAATAACTGTAACAAATTCAACATTCTACAACTACTATTCTGTAACATTCTGTAACAAATGTAACATTCTAAAAGCTACCACTCTGTAACATTATGTCTATGTAACATTCTGTGCATGTGACACTAGGTAACAACTGTAACGAATGTAACATTCTACAACTACTATTTTGTAACATTCTGTAACAGTTGTAACAAATGTAACATTCTACAACTACCACTCTGTAACATTCTGTCTATGTAACATTCTGTATATGTGACACTAGGTAACAACTGTAACAAATGTAACATTCTACAACTACTATTTTGTAACATTCTGTAACAGTTGTAACAAATGTAACATTCTACAACTACCACTCTGTAACATTCTGTCTATGTAACATTCTGTGTATGTGACACTAGGTAACAACTGTACCAAATGTAACATTCTACAACTACCAAATCACGACCAAAGCGGACAGATACAGAAGGCAACACTGGATAAGCGCACAGGAACGGGTTGCTTTCCCTCACCTTCTGAGTTCTGGCGGGACGCGGCGCCTTTGAAGCGGAAGGCCTGTCTGGCTCGACTGCGGTCGCAGAAGCTGAGGCTCTTGGGTACTTTGGAGGGACTGTCCTCGATGCTGTTGTCAGCGCTGGGAGAACGTCGCAGGGGCTGCTGACTCAGAGGAGAGTTCTTCCCTTTGTTCGCGGAGTTTCTCGGGCTGGAGAACACACGCTCTTTCAGGCTCACTTTCTGACTGTGAAGGGTGGAAGAGTGTTGAAGTTAGAGACTGAGGGTTTGCAGATGCTTTAGTTATGATGTTAGGAAAAAGTACTTGTGTCAAGCACACTCAAAAACTACTGAAAATGATCTGAAAATTTAGAAAACTGCACTATAAGTTGACATTCACCCAAGAGTGTTACCTGATTTAGCAAAATTCATGTAACCATTTTACACATTCTGATTGGTTGACACATTTCAAGGATGTTGATTAATTTATTATGATTGCAGGGCTATGAAAGTAATTCCATGTTTATTTCACAAAACCCTGAATATATCTGAAAAATATCTTGAAACATGCATAAATATGAGTAATTTTGCAATGCATTACCACCTTAAAATTCTGCACATAAAATTTCCATTAATTCAAGAGTCTGTCATTAATTTTGCTTCCACACTATAAATCATTATATTTACAATCAAAACAATATTTAAGCCTAAATATAAGTCAATGAAGGTTATAATAAAGTGTTTCCTGTAGAGATTCACTGTCTTCACAACATGTGTTTCAGTGTTTTGTTGAAACGTGGGCGGATGTATTCATGTGCATTTGACTTATTAAACGCCACACATCTGTCTGCACACAAACAAGGTCAAACTAATATACACACACACACACACACACACACACACACACACACACACACACACACACACACACACACACACACACACACACACACACACACACACACACACACACACACACACACACACACACTGTGTCCATTGATGTGGACATGCATGGACTGGCAAAATATTTGCACACAAACAACGTCCATGAAACACATCCTGCGCTGGCGGCGCTGATGACACCCAAACGGACATGATGCATACAAAAGAAAACATTACAACTCACATTTAACATCTGTGGTGCCTGAGAAGTATTAGAACATTGATATGTACGGTGCACATGATTTTACTAACCTCGGTGAGGGTTCTGGTTGGGATTCCTTCCTGTGTTAGAAAACAAAATCATACCGTTTTAATGCAATGATAGAAGTCCTTTCACAAACTAAACTATTCATTAAAATGTATCAATTTAGCTTGAAATGACGCAATACAATTCATTAACAAATAAACTATTCATCTGAGAGAATCAGTAATAAAAGTCGCCATTTCCCATCACCTAAAGGAGAGGCCGGATTTGCTCTTGAGGTTTCTCAGCAGATCGAGCTGGTTCAGAGGAGGGATGAGTCTGGAAAAACACACAGAGTCTGTTGGCACACAGATGATGTGTGAAGAGGAAATGCTGTGCAATGCTTATGTAAATCTGGACGCTCTTTTGGACAGAAAAATCCCCCAAAAAAACTAATAAAGTACTATTAATAAATACACCGCTGACTGTGAGAGAGACATACTGTAGAGAGAGAATGTACAGGAAAAAGACAAGAATTTGTGTGTGTGTGTATATATATATATATATATATATATATATATATATATGTGTGTGTGTGTGTGTGTGTGTGTGTGTGTGTGTGTGTGTGTGTGTGTGTGTGTGTGTGTGTGTGTGTGTGTGTTTATTTATGCATATACATTAGACATACAACTACTTTTACACTACTATCTCTTGCACAATATAATGACTTTTTAAACAGACAGAAAAAGACAGAAAGAAAATATATCAGCTGACTACAGAGAAGTAAATCTGAAGTTTATAATGCACCAAATATTCTGGGAGGTTTGTTCAAATCACTAACAAATAACACTGTTTGTTCTAACATGAAATATGAGCACTAATATAATAGAAATGCCTGAATTAACAAACAAAAACAAATAAGAGATTCATTTGCACATCATTTGCACATCATTTTTTGGCTCAGTAGAGTATGAGATCAGAAAGATTTTTTATGTTTTTGAAAGATTTTTGCTCTGAATTTGTGGCTGAATTCATTTAAATATTAATTCAATTAATTTAAATATTAATAATTAAAAATAATAAAATATATAAAGCTGAATTTTCAGCATCATTACTCCAGTCTTCAGTGTCACATGATCCTCCAGAAATCATTCTAATATACTGATTTGCTGCTCGAGAAACATTTCTAATTATTATCAATATTAAAAACAGTTGTGCTGCTGAATATTTTTGTGGAAAGCATTGATTCTTTGATGAAAGGACAGTATTTACTTGAGAAATAATTACAACATTATAAAGGTCTTTACTGTCACTTTCGATCAATTTAATGCATCCATGATGAATAAAAGTATAATTTTTTTCAAAAAAAGATTTTAATCGAACAGTCTTTGTTTCTTAAACTCCAATGCATTCAGTGCAATAGATAACAGTGGAGGTGTGTTGTATTGCACGAAGCACATCATAAACACGTGATTCTAAAGCTTTAATGTTCATATACTCTCTCTTATGACTCAAAAGCAGCATTAGCTGATGCAGCACATTACATATGACATGCAACATCACATGCATCCCCTGCTGATTCGACATTTGAAATCAAAGTGTGATGCATGAACAAAACATGGCATAGGTATGAAGGCAGGGAGTGTGTGGCCAGCACTGTTGACCTTCACAACCTGCACAAAAACAGCCTCAAAGGTCAGTGAGCAGATCGATGCAGAGACGTCTGAGGAGATCTCATCTGACACCCAGAGGGATGCTGGGATAGCGAGAGAGGGGGATTGCAATGTGTGCAGAAGTACATATACCTGTACATGGGCACGGATACAGTCCTCTCGTAATAGTCCCACGTCGAATAGAGATCCGTGCGATTCAGGTTTGTGGCGTAAAACCTCCAGGCAGCCTGAGAAATGACATTATTATCATATTAAAATATACCATGCATTAGATAATTCACCTAAAAATTTAAATTCATACAAGTTTGAAACAACTTTTTTGTGAGGTTTGCTCAAATTACTTAAAAATCACCAAAAACAAAAAACATTTTGTGGGCTCAGTATGAGATCAGGTAGATTTTCATGTTTTTTTGGTCACTGAGGCATTTAAATACAATCAAAACTGTAAAATTGTGAAATATTATTACAATGTAAATTTAAATTTAATGTAAAATGCAGTTTATTCCTGTGATCAAAGCTGTATTTTCAGCATCATTACGCCAGTCTTCAGAGTCACATGATCTTCAGAAATCATTCTAATATACTGATTTGCTGCTCAAGAAACATTTCTGATTATTATCAATGTTGAAAACAGTTGTGCTGCATCATATTTTTGTGGAAACCGTGATGCATTTGGTTCTTTGAGGCTATCAGACTGTGTCAGAGCTCTCAGTTTCTCACTTGTTCAACAAATTGAGTGTTTTTTCGCAGCTAACCGGAGCCGATGACACCGAGCGTATCTGGGATGTTGAGATGAGGCGTGTTGTACCTGAATTAGGCCGGCAGCTGGATTTCTGCGCTTCTCAAAATGTTTCTGCCGATGCTGTTCCTGAACTTTCAAGGCAAACCCAGAACCCAGAATCCCCTGCGGAGTGTGAAAAGAAACTTTGTTAATGATGATCGGACCTAGTTCTTCCAGAAACTGAGCCATGTCGTCTATTATTCTGCACTATAATAGAGTGTCACGACATTAAAGGGGTCTTATCTTCTGATAAACTGCTCTTTTACTGGGTTCTTTCTTTCCCTGAGCTCTAGTTATAAAGTGTATCAAGGTTTTTGCAGCAAAAACAGTCTAATCATTCCACCTTCTCTCTGAATATTTGTGGTTATTATTTGAATATTTGAGTTTCTGCTGTCAAAATATCCAAGGATTTCAGAGTTTTTCATCTTAGTTTCATTGCATGATCTTTTCGGAC
Source organism: Acrossocheilus fasciatus (assembly GCA_036784905.1). Lineage (NCBI taxonomy): Eukaryota > Metazoa > Chordata > Actinopteri > Cypriniformes > Cyprinidae > Acrossocheilus > Acrossocheilus fasciatus. The sequence goes on along the minus strand of CM071943.1, from coordinate 32,553,458 downwards.
TTGGGAGGATATCCTACAACCCTAAATATTTTTTGTAACACTTTACATTTCTATATATATTATTCATTATAAATGTATTTTTAATGCATTGCTTATTCTTTGTAATGCACTACCACTGTAATTCTCATGAATAACTGCAATCACATTTATAATACTTATCTATTAACTGTTACACTTTTAGAACATTTATTTTTATTAAAATCCATTATAAATCACAAATTTCTATGAAAGCCCATTTTTGCCTCAGAATAAAAAATAAGGGGAAAAAAGTTAATTGCAACTTCTTTTCCTCACAATTCTGAGTTTGTATCTTGCAATCTTTGTCTGTGTCTGAATTGTAAAATAAAAATACGTATTACCTTTTTTATTTTTTATAATTTTTTAAATGTATTTTATTTATTATTAAATAAAATAATATATATTATTTAATTTGTATTTTATTTAGAATGGCAAAATAAAAACAATTACTTGCAACAATTACTTTTTAATTTTATTTATTTATTTTATTTTGAATTGTGAGATTTAATTGCAGGAAAAAAAAGTCATAATTTTGAGTTTATATCTCGCAATTCTGAATTTTGAGATAAAATGTTTATTCTGTTGCAAACACAGAATTCCATAAATTATAGATGTAACAATTAAAGATGTATAGATGCATTCTGAATTTGGTTAAAAGTATTTATGAAAAGATATAATCCATTATAATGCACATGAACACCTTTATAATAATAATAATTTTAAACTACGGTTCCAATAAATCCAAAATGATGAATCTTAATACATAGATGCATTTACATTAAAGTACAACTGCCATAAAGAAAAACACATTAAGCATCCAATGGGATTGTTATATTCATAATAAATTGCAGCGATCTAATTCAGCGTCTGCTCTCTCCACTCAATTAAAAGCCTGTTCGAATCTATCTGTTCATTTCCTCTCGAATCCCCGGAGACTCACAGCAGGTAGAGCGAAGAAAGACACGCCGATCAGGGTGAAGGTCGCCGCGAGGAGACGTCCGTTCCAGGTTATGGGATATTTATCACCGTAGCCGATGGTGGTCAGAGTGATCTGTGGGATATTGAGGGAAACCACCGTCAGTTTTCAGCTGTGAAATCAGTTCAGATCCTGCACGGTAATTCAGTTATTGTCATTGGCTGCTGTCTGAGGTGCCTCTGTATACAATTATTTTAAATGGGTCACATTTCACACCAAAAAACAAAACAACATGCATATATATATATACACACACACATACATGCATACACACACACATACATGCACACACACACACATACATGCACACACACACACACACACACACACACACACACACACACACACACACACACACACACAGAGACACACATACATTGGTTATTTGCACTTCTAGTTAGATGCTAACTGCATTTCATTGGCCCTGTACTTGTACTCTGCACTATAACAATAAAGTTGAATCTAATGTAATCTAAATCTAAGGAAAAAAAAAAGCAAAAAGAAAAAAGCATATTTTCAGACCAGTCGGTTTTAAGATTAGGACTAAAAATTAATTGAGTATTAATTGAGAATACATATACATGCATGATGATTCCCATTAGATTCTCATCATATGTTCATACATAAATACTTGACAATTTGTTATTAAATATGAAATGAAAATATAACAAAAATAATGTCCCTATATATATATATATATATATATATATATATATATATTGTTTATTTATCCATGATTTACCCTTTTATTAGCATTCAAAGGGATTGATTAATTAATCAGTCAGTCAAATTAAAGTAACAAATAATAGAAATCCTTTTATAATAGGTCAGCTGATGATTTACACAGAGCTGCTCACACAAGAATCAAATCATAAAAATAAATATTAAAACTGTCATTAAATTATGCAAGAGCACGAACTCAATCCACACATGATTCCTCTGTGATCTTTCTGAAATATCATCTCATCAAACTCAACGAGCGATAAACATCACTGCATAATTAATAATCCTCACAGACGCGCTCGTCTTCTAGTCCTGTGTGCAAACTTCAGCTGCAGCCCTGCGGATCTGATGTCCTTGAGTTTATTTCCAGAGGAATCACGCCAGCGCTTTACTGAGTCCCGAGAGGAGCTGCTGACTCTGATCGAGAATCTACCCTGAGTGCTGATTAACTCTGTAATAAAGCTTAAATAGGAAACCCAGCGATGCAGAAGCACTTCTACACCAGAACACTTACAGAACGTCGAGTGCAAGAAAACAAATGGTGTTCATCAGTCCATAAATGTGGTTGAATGAAGTAGCGAATGAAACACATCTTCAAATGCAATCTGCTCATGAAATCATATCGATCTCAGACTGCATTATGAGAGATTGTGGACGTGTTGCATTACTTCAAGCATGTTTGTTAACGCGAAGGGCTTACCAGACCCCACCAGAGCGCATCGGCGTAGGTCTCAAACATCTCGTTATCCTCCTTCTCAGCGAGATACACCAGGAACGAGGCCAGGATCAGACACAGGAAGCCAATGTACCAGGCGGTGATCAGTTCCTGTTAAACACACCATCAATAAATGTCAATATCAAGTGTTTTCTCTGATGTTTGTTGCCTGTTTAAAAGTCAGCAACCCATGAATGATGATGCACTAAAGTAGCAATGCAAGGCTGTAACACTGGTATGATGCAGGGTTATTATAGTTAACCAACACTAAAACTAAATGCATAAAACAATTTTTGTTATACTTGGTGGAAAAACAAAAACCTTTAAGTGAAATAAAATAAAATATAAAAACTTGAACTTAATTTTATTTCAGCTAGTAGCCAAGGCAACATTTTTTTTATTTCCATTTAGTTGATCTTGTACTGAAATAACTAAAACTGAAATAAAAAAAAAATGAAAATGATTTATGCATATAAAAATAAAAATAAAAACCTAATCAAAATGACCAAAAAACTAATCAAAAACTAAAATTGAAAAAAAGAAAACAGAATATATATATATATATATATATATATATAAACTATAATAGTATCTCAATGAAACTAAAATAACCCTCCTGTTATTTTAGCATTTTTTTTTATAAACTATTATAATTTTATTAATGCTTTAAATTAACTTTTATGTTTTTACTTTCAATTTTGATTTTAATTTTACTTGCGTTTTTAGAAATTTAGTTATGTGCTCTTGTCTTTATTATTTGTTTTTTATATTACTATTTAGGTTTAATTTATTTTTATTTCAGTTTTAGTTTTAGTTCAGTTTTAAATGGAAAACGGAAATTGAAATAAGTTCTTCATCTAATATTTATATATTTTTTTAGCTTTATTTCAATTAAAAAAAATGTTTTAATAGTTTTAGTTTAGTTAGTAACAATTATAACTGTGATGTGAACACCCGCTACCATAATCACAATCAGTGAATAAACTCCTAAAACAAGCCAAAGAAAAACAACTTCAGCGTTTTTGCTCTGTCAGCATGTGCGTTTCTTCGTTCCTGCAAATGCACCTTCCTGTGGATGCTAAGAAATGGGACACCACTCAAACACAGACGCTGGAACGTTACGCCACTGCGACTCATTTTAGACCGAAAACTGCAGCGTCAGCGCATCGCCCACTTTCTTGCCCTTGAGAGAGAGACGTCGCCTGAGACTGAACTCATGATGGCATCTGAATGAATGAATGACAAGACACTTTAATCAGACTCGTCTTGACTGCAGTCTGATCCACTTCTCTGATCAATCTGGCCAAAAACTAGAAAGGAAGGAGTGTGGTTCACTTTTTTTAGGAGCTTGAGTTGATGAGAGAAAGAGTTGATGCCACAATAACAAAAAACTCAGTTTAGTCTGTGAACAAAGAGAAATTAGCAAACAGTAAGGAGTTGCATTAATTTTGAACTAAGTTTCTTCTGCTCACCAATTCTGCATTAAAAAAGTCAAAAACAAAGTAAAAACAGTAATATTCTGAAATATTATTACAGTGTAAAATAGCTTTCTATGTGAATATACTGTATGTTAAAATGTAATTTATTTCTGTGATGCACAGCTGTATTTTCAGCATCATTACTCCAGTCTTCAGTGTCACATGATCTTCAGAAATCATTCTAATATGCTGATTTACTGCTCAAGAAACATTTCTGATTATTATCAATGTCGTGCTGCAATATTTTTGTGGAAACCATGATGCATTTTATTTTTCACGATTCTTTGGTGAATAGAAAGTTCAAAAGAACAGCATTTATTTGAAACAGAAATCTTTTATAACATTATCAATGTTACATTTGATCAATTTATTGTATCCTTTCAAAAGGTATTTCATTGACCCCAAACTTCATTTTGCTGTGAATGTAGCGTAAGTTTATTTGTTTGAGAATTTCATATCTTCAAGTCTTCATTTTTCTCACAGCACAACATAAATAACCTGTTTTCCTCTTTCGATTAATATACTCGGCATGAATTATTAATCAGACTAATGCTGCTATTTCACAGACGGCTTTCCTTTCCTCACATCACACTACAACTCCCTTAAAACTCATTTATATTTCAGCATGTTCACTGTGAACATGCAATTTCTTTAATGCATCCGTTTGTTAGAGAAAATGTGTTTTCATCACCAGGACAACAGACGATGTTCCCCGTATGTTTTCACAGAGCACAAAACTGCTGAGGAATCGCGCAAAATGGAGCTGCACCGCGAAACGAGCCAAGCTTAAAATAGATTCTCTATGTAACGACCGCCGAGGAACATCAGTGCATGAGATACAAGCAAACTATTTCTAGAAATGTTTGTGTTTTATCTACTTTAATACACTGAGTTGCATTACAGTTCCCAAATGCATTGAGCTCTGTTAGGTGAAGCATCATCCTCATCATTGCCCCAGCAATCAGGGAATGTTCTCAAAACAGAAGTTATTAACAAATACTTTTACAATAACGTTAACCGAATGTTTGTTCAAAGTTATCTGCGGCTGGGTCCTTAAAATGCTTAGACTCTTGCAAGCAAGCCACAATTTTTTTTTCTTTAAGACTGGACGTAACATTACATAAAAACGTAGATTGGCTCATTTGAATCTGAAAAACTTGAACAACTTAAACAACTGCGAGTTCCTCAGACTAGATCTTCAGACTCAGTCTTAACATACTGACTATGTTTATGCAGCCGGCCACCCTTGTCTTTAATAACATTCTCAAAATGTTACCACAAAAAAAATTTAATTGCATATTTGAAACATTACTACTTACTACTTGTTTCAGATGTTCAGATAACATTCAAAAGTAACATTCCCATTTAAAGTAACACTCAAAAGCAACACTCAAAAGTAACATTCAAAAGCAACACTCAAAAGTAACACTCAAAAGTAACATTCAAAAGCAACACTCAAAAGTAACACTCAAAAGTAACATTCAAAAGCAACACTCAAAAGTAACACTCAAAAGTAACACTCAAAAGTAACACTCAAAAGAAACATTCAAAAGCAACACTCAAAAGAAACATTCAAAAGCAACACTCAAAAGTAACACTCAAAAGTAACATTCAAAAGTAACACTCAAAAGTAACACTCAAAAGAAACATTCAAAAGCAACACTCAAAAGAAACATTCAAAAGTAACACTCAAAAGTAACACTCAAAAGAAACATTCAAAAGCAACACTCAAAAGTAACACTCAAAAGTAACACTCAAAAGTAACACTCAAAAGAAACATTCAAAAGCAACACTCAAAAGAAACATTCAAAAGTAACACTCAAAAGTAACACTCAAAAGAAACATTCAAAAGCAACACTCAAAAGTAACACTCAAAAGTAACATTCAAAAGTAACACTCAAAAGTAACACTCAAAAGTAACATTCAAAAGTAACACTCAAAAGTAACACTCAAAAGTAACACTCAAAAGTAACACTCAAAAGAAACATTCAAAAGCAACACTCAAAAGAAACATTCAAAAGCAACACTCAAAAGTAACACTCAAAAGCAACACTCAAAAGTAACACTCAAAAGCAACATTCCCACTCAAAAGTAACATTTCATTGCTTGAAAAATGTTTTCTGTAACATTCATATAACCAAGAAAAATGTTTTAAAAACATTTTTAAAAAACTGGATGCGATGAAGGTTCAGGGAACATTAAGAAATGCAAAATTGGAACATTAGCAAAAGGTTCTTAGAGGTTCTTTCAACTTTGCCCATTTTTACTAAATCTTCACAGCCAATGATTTCAACGCAATTTGCATTCAATGTAATATTCTGTCTGTCTTGTTTCTGTCAGTTCTCCATCTGTGACCGTGTGCCCTGCATTTACAGCATGAGTTTATGCCTTGCCAAGGCTTATCGATCGCAAACCTCCAGCTGACACTTCATCAGGATGTCTCATTAAGCATCGCCCCCACTTTGGCCTTTTCCTCCTCTCCTCAACACAGCCCCATGTGCCAAAAAGACGCCATTAAATCCATTCCACGAGAGCATCTGACTTCTCAAACCCACTTCAACCACGAGCAGGAAATTTTGGGCTTGGCAAATGACACATGACAGAACGACTCCTGTGGTTTCAATCTTCAATATCTGCACAGCAAAGGCCTCATGGAGCAGCCAGAACAACAATAAACCTCTCAAAATCATATTTGGTCTACGTGCAATATTTCTTAAGGGCAACTGAAATGGGACTTTGCAGTTTGGAAATTGAGTTTGTATATTGTTGATTCATGCTTCAGCTGCATTGTTTGAGGGCATCAAAAGACTTCAAAATATGTTTTAAAATAACATGAAATTACATTTGCAACTGAAAAATGTCCATAATCTGACATATTTTTGCATGAGACAGGATATTGAACCTGAAAAAGAAAGTGATGCTTTGCTACATTTTGAATTTAGATTAATTTGGAACAACATACATTCATTGATCAATCTTTAACAGTAAGACTAGGAACATGAATTAAGAAAGATAATATTGATTTCATGTTGACTTTCCGTTTAAAAAGTAACATTCAAATGTAACACTCCCATTCAAAAGCAGCACTCAAAAGTGACATTCCCATTCAAATGTAACATTCAAAAGTAACACTCAAAATTAACATTCCATTGGAACACCGTGCATTGATGAATCACTCACAATAAGACTAGGAACTTGAATTAAGAAAGTTAACACTGATTTCATTTTGACTTTAAAATTTGCATGGATATGTACTGATATTACCATGAATTGCATTTACTTCTAATGATACGAGCAAAATCAGACCAGATGCGTGTATTAATTAAGTAAATAGGGTTGACTTGATGAGCGTAATGAACTGCTTTATCTCGAGCCAATAGACCTTTATCTCTTATGAAAGTCCCACAGTGAATATTGTGAATGCCCAACACGTTCTCACTCCCAACTCGTCACATATTGAAGCTTGGTCAGGACCACTTGGCGTCGCTTTTTGATGCTCAAGGTACCCATTTTTCGACTTGCAGCGTCCTCCGTTGCTTTAAATAGGAAACCCTTAGCGTCAACATCCCGACGTGATACTGGGAATTTCATCGTCATGATTAAATTAAATATTGGGTAATTACATTGCCATTATTATATATATGTTGGGGTGTGATTTTTCAATGTAAACAGTCACAGCAGTTTTCTTTATACTGTATTACATTATTTACACATTTATGAGCACGTAACCCAACCCCCGCCCTTAAACCTACCATTTGTCCAGATACAACTACCATCATAATTTATTCAAAAAGTATTAATATTCCAAGTCTTCCGAGGCAAAACGATTGCCAAAAAATGCCTCCAGAAGAAGCCTTATGTCAGCCTTGGTTGTGAAATGCTATTGGCTCTTGTGTGTCTCTTGACCGATTGCATCATGCTACGGGACAGGAGTATGCTTTTGAATGAGATGTGAGCGCGTTAACATTTTCAGCAATTAAAACCTTATGTTTTGCTCTCTTCTTCGCATAAAGAGTTCGTATGGCTTCAGAAGACTTGCAATGCAACACGACTTGTTTGTAATGTTTTATACTGCTTGTTTATGGTCAGTTTTTGCAATAAATACCTGTGGCTGCACTTATATTTGGCTGTAACGTGTTTTATATTGTTCAGAGGTGGGTAGGTTTAGGGTAGGGGTGGGGTATTTTTACTAATGCATGCAAACCATTAAATCAACACAAACAACTAAAAACAACAAAGGACCCTGTAAGTCGAAAAAAGACGCTAAAGGGGTACCTTGAGCATCAAAAAGCAACGCCAAGTGGTCCTGACCAAGCTTCAATATGTGACGAGTTGGGAGTGAGAACATGTGAGATTTACAGGAGCATATTGGAAGTGTTACTGGTTACTGAACAGTTTCAGGAGTGTTTATCATCTTCGGTTACCTTGCTGTGAGCGTAGACCACAGATCCCAAGAGCTTCCAGGTTCCCCCGCGCCGATCCATGCGGATCATCCGGAGAATCTGGAGGAACCGGAGACTCCTGATGGCAGAGGTGGCGAACACATTCCCCTGCGTTCCAGCGGCCAGAACCGAAATCGAGGCGATCAGCACCATGATGTCTGAGGAATACAGCATCAACTGATCAAACTAAATATACAAGCATGATAGGAAATTTACATGCATTTAGACTTCATGCATACAGGCATGCATTTGATCTCTGTGTAGATAAAGGTACAATAAAAGAGGTATAGTAAAAATTGTGAAATATTATTACAATTTAAAATCGCTGTTTTCTATGTGAATATACTGTAAAATTTAATTTATTTCTGGGTCAAAGCTAAATTTCAGCATTATTACTCCAGTCTTCAGCGTCACTTCAAAAATCATTCAAATATGCTGATTTGCTGCTCAAGAAATATTTCTGGTTATTTTTAATGCTGAATTTTTGTGGAAACAGTGATGCATTTTATTTTTACGATTCTTTTATGAATCGAAAGTTCAAAAGAACAGCATTCATTTGAAATAGAAATCTTTTGTAACATTACACGTCTTCACTGTCACTTTTGAGAAAGTCCTTGATGAATAAAAGGATGCATTAAAAAATTACTTTGGATTTACTTTGACTATTTTCACTCAGAAATTGATAATAAATTTCAGGAATTATTAAAAAAAAACAGCAAGTGCATGACATTTTGAAGTAGAAAGACTAAAATAGCATTTTCCTGTAAAATGCACTCCAGTAATCTTCATTTACAGCTTTAAAAAAAAAAAAATCATTTCTCGTGTAGCTTGGCAGACCTTCAGAAACCCTCACCGATAACACAAAAAGGTTTCCGGGCAAATTTTAATCTTCCCCTCCATCCTCTGTATCGACAGCAACATCCCGCAGACCAGATCCTTACAATGTATTCCACTCCGAAAACCACAATGGTTACAATTTCCTACAAACACACAGACAGACGTCATGTTAGCATGAGATCAATGCACACACGTTAAATCAATACCTCTGTGATAGTACATACCAGTATGTAGAGGGCGTCTTCTGAGCTCTTCTCATATTCTCTGATGGTGGAGAACACGGACAGAACCAGACAGGAGAAAACCAGCAGAAAACTGAAACGACAAGAGAAAAAACAGTTTACCTGATGTGCATTGCATTTGCATGTGATATGTGCAAAATAAAACCAAATGCATGTATTAATACAGTAAATTTGATTGGTATAATGAACTACTTTATCTAAAGCTGATCAGGTTGCACCTTTTAAGGAATTATCCAGCAAATAGAGACCAAAAGCAAGTGTATCAGTGTAATCTGTCCTTCAAATGCCACATTAAAGTGGGTAATTGCATTGCTGACACTGTTTTTCTCACCATCTCTCTGTCAGTGTGAGCTCTGCTGCGGTTTCTCGACAAACTCAATAAGAATCCTGCAGGAAGTGCTGAGCTGGCTGCTAACGGCGCTCAGCCGCAGACATATGAGGAATAGCGGGATATCAGGCTGGAGCTAACACACGCTAGCCCTCCGCGTGACCACATTACACAAACTATTTATTGACACAAATATTATAACTCTCATAACACACCGACCCAAGCAGTAAATTCTACAGAGTGATGTGTTTTTATATTATCATCTAATGAAAGCGTCAAAAAGTGCATCTACTACTCTACAGAAAAACAACAGCTGAACTAAACTGACAGCTGACCTTTAGAGAAAGCAGTTACATCACTAGCTACATGACAAAATTAGAATGCATAATTTACATAATAAACTAGTAAACAAGTATTGGAAAACAAAAAACATTTCATAGTGCAAAATAAAAATCATACTGCTGTATGCACAGGTGAATAAGGAGAGAAACTGAGAGTTTTATTTATTTATTTATTTATTTTTACATAAATTAATATACAAAATGTACAATAATATTATGATTTAAATACATTATAAAATATATTAAATACAAATATATTGCATATATAATACAAATTTAATTAATAAAATATATATATATATGTTCATATTAGTGCTGTTTATTATGTATATATAAATACACACACATGCATATATATATATATTTAAGAAAAATATGTTATGTTTATAAATTAAATATATTTATATATAATATAAATTATATTAATATAAATATATACATGTAAATACATGTAATTATTTTCAAAATATATACTATATGTGCGTGTATTTATACAGGTATTTACATAATAAATATACAAAGTACACGCACATATATTATGTAAACAAAAACTTTTATTTTGGATGCGAATAATCATTTGACAGCACTAGTTCATATATACTGTAATATATAATAATATAATATAATGATTATATGCACATGCACATACACATGTATATACATATTTATTATACATAATATTATATTGAGATTTATTATATATATATTTTTTATATATATATTTCGATTTCATGTTCCTCAGTATGTATTCTAAGGTTTTGTTTAATACATAAAAAATGAAAAACGTAATAAATAAATATACACACATATTTATTACACATAATAAAATAAAATAAAAAAATTACATATAAAAGAAAAAGAAATATTGGAGCAAAATGACCAATTTGACTTCCATGCATTATAAGTATTTTGATCTTTCTCTATTACAGGCTCACTTTTTCTTCACTTTACTTTAACATCATGATAATAGAAGAATCTCATTTTCTCTGCGAGGTCGTGTTAGAGGTTCATGGAAAGGTAAAAACTAATATTCACACAGGTTTAGTAACAGTGATTGATAGTGATGACACTGTACTGATAAATGACACTCTTGCGTCTTGATTTCTCTGTTTTCACAGCAACATAATTTCAGTCAGTAAAGAGCAGGAGGAAGAGTCTGTGGACGGACGCGGCGCAGTAATCCTTCCCTGCGGGCATGTAAAGTGTAATTGGACTTAACGTACGCACGGACGTAATATAACGCTCAGCTGGCCACGTGTGCAAAGCTACAGCGCATCGACTCACAGCACTTCAGAGGGCTTTTCTGCCTCTTTAGCTCTGTTTTCACTCTCACAAACATCTTTGTCGGCACTTTCTCCTAATGAATATCAAGGGGGAACATGAGCTTGGACTGTTCTGTGTTTAACAAGGATTAATTAGCTGGTGATTAGATGAAAAGAACATGCAAAAGCAAGCACTAACACGCACAGATACAGAGGAACACAATAGAGACAAGAGACAGGGTTTTGGGACATTCAACGGAACGGCCAATCGGAGCGCTTGTGTGGGAATTAAAGCTCTTTTCTTTGTTGCCAGGCAAACTTTTCAGTGTAGGGATCATATCAAAGGTGTTTGCCGTAGGTGTCAGATGTGCATTAACTAAATAACTGAATGTTAACTGAAACTAAAACCATGAAAATTCTAAATAAAATTAATAACAGTTAAAAAATTTAAAAATAGTTTTTATTTTATTTCAGCTAGCTGCCAAGGCAACATTTCTCATTTTAGTTTAATTTGAGTAACTAAAAAACACTAAAAATAAATAAGCCGGAAATTATATATGTGACCCTGGACCACAAAACCATAAGTGATAATAATAATCTGAAAGCTGAATAAATAAGCTTTCCATTGATGTATGGTTTGTTAGGATCGGACAATATTTGGTCGAGATACAACTATTTGAAAATCTGGAATCTGAGGGTGCAAAAAAATCAAAATATTGAGAAAATCGCCTTTAAAGTTGTTCAAATGAAGTTCTTAGCAATGCATATTACTAATCAAAAATGAAGTTTTGATTTATTTACAGTAGGAAATTTAATGGAACTTGGTCTTTATTTAAAATCCCAATGATTTTTGGCATATAAGAAAAATCAATCATTTTGACCCATACAATGTATGCTTATGACATACTTATGACTGCTTTTGTGCTCCAGGGTCACATATGTACATTAAACACTGACTAGTGATGCAGAACTAATGACCGAGCAACCAGCCAGATCATCTTAGAAACACAAGCAATGCCCACAACATCCACATCATGCATTTTCTAGTTATTAATAACTTCATGTCATGCCTGACAGCACACATTAAACATGATAAAATCAATGTAAAACAAGGCCTATCTGTCATGGCTTTTTGCTTTATTGGTATTCCGCGGGAGAGAAATTAAACCATCCAGAAGACTGAAGATCTTTACTTGGGGTCATTTTCTCAGAAGTCTACATTTGCTCAATTTTGGTAACACTTTACAAGGTCTCATTTGTTAGCATTAATGCATTAGTTTATATAATCTAACAATGTTAGTTAACAAAAATGCAATTGTTAATTCATGTTACTTCAAAGTGCATTAACTAATGTCAACAGATACAACTTTGATTTTTAAAAATACATTAGTAAATTTTGAAATGAACTAACAATGAATTCACTCGAACTAACAAGGTGTTACCATGATTTTTTTGTCAAATGCATGATCATAAGATCATATTGTCTGAAGTTTGAGCTGTTTGCCACATTTCACAAATGCATTTAAAAACCTGTCCCTTTCACTCCAAGAAAAGTCTGTTAATATGAAGGAATTTTGTGTATTTTAAATTTTGCATTGCATTTTGTTGTGTTTAGAGTAATTTTCTGCCAGGATATGATCTGTTTTACTGCTGCGTCTGTAACATGCTGCATCTATCAAACATTTGATTTCAAAAGCGGGTCTGCTGTCGTACGGCTCGTGTTACTGAGTCCAGTCCGTCCAGAAGTCGCGTCTCTGGCCCGGCAAACAGCCTCTGTCCAGTGGATTAGATGACAAGACTACAGCTCTAATTATAGATTATCGACCCCGAACAAAACACCCAGGTCGATACGGAGAAGAGCCGTCTCTCTCCTCCTGCTGAGAACACGAGGGACGGGACGCAAGCAGGTTTCCAGTGGGTTCAGGATCTTTACGTTCAGTGAGTTTAATGTGTGCATTAACACAAAACATGGATTTCCGTGTGTGGTGTGGTTTATGCTGGTCAGAGCCAGTCTAAAAAGTGAATGCACGTGAGATTTGGTCAACATGATCTTTCTGATTTACCTGCTTAAGACAGTAAAGACTAGTATATCATCATCCAAAACACAACATATAATGTGACAGCAATACTGGACTTTTGAAAAACAAACTATGTTATCTATTGTACACTCTCAGAAATAAAGGTACAAAAGCTGTCACTGGTGCGGTACCTTTTCAAAAGGTACACTTTTGTACCTATTAAGTTCAAATATGTACACTTTAAGTACTAATATGTATCCTTAAGGTACCAAAATGGACCTTTTAAGTACAAACATGTACCTTTTGAAAAGATACCACCCCACTGACAGCTTTTGTACCTTTATTTTTGAGAGTGTATTGTCTATTTTAATTGTATCAGCACAGTTTATTTAGTCAAGGTTTATCATACACACTGCAAAAAAATCATATTCTTAATATATATTTTTTTGATTTCTAGTTAAAATATCTAACAAAAAATTATGAGTTATTTTCATCTATTTTATTGTGAATATAAGTAGGCCTATATATTATAGTCTTACTGCACTGGCAGATTTTTATACTTAAAACGAGTGAAATATTTTTAAAAGTAAAAATAAATTAACACACACACACACACACATATATATATATATATATATATATATATATATATATATATATATATATATATATATATATATATATATATATATATATATATATATTTTTTTTTTTTTTTAATTATTACTTTTATTTATTTATTTTTTTTTTACCTACATTTAAAATTAAAATGGAAACATAAAAACTGGTTGAAAATATTAATAAAAATAAAAAACATTAACCTACAAAACATACATATTAAAGATGCATCCTCTGAAAAGACTTAATATCTCATGGATTGTTCCTTCTCAAGTAAATTTATTTAAAAAGTATTGAAATTTAGATGTTTTAAGTGGAAAAAAAGCCATTAAAGACTTATTAAAAACTTAAGAAGTCATTATTTGCATTATTGCGGCAGCGACATGAGCTGTTCCTGTCATTGATTAGTCACTGTTGACCAGTATGACACACACACACACACACACACACACACACACACACACACACACACACACACACACACACACACACACACACACACACACACACACACACACACACACACACACACACACACACACACACACACACACACACACACACACACACACACACACACACACACACACACATCTCAAGTGTGATTTTCTTTCCTGATAGCACACAGGACGTCCCATGACGGTTTCCTTGAGATAACTGAACGGTCCCTCACAGGAAGCTGCTGTATTTCCGTTCGTTCACACTAATGGATGCGTTTCCTCATCTACGGCTCTCATACTGCCTGATTTGCTCCTTCATCTGCAGATCTCTGCTTCTCAATACATCAGCCAGACAGCAAGGAGAAATCAAGAGAGAGAAACTACATTTCCATTTCCTGAATGAACCAGCAGTGATTACAGGGAACCAAAACACACACACATCGCTTTCAGTGCAAAGAAATGCATGACTTATCACAACACATCATGCAAATGAGCAAATGTGCACACGTAATGGGAGATTTTTAAACTTAAGTCTTAATAATATTTAACAATTTCCAAAAAATACTATGTTTTAAAGAAATCAACATTTCTGACTTCAGTCTTCTCTGAACTGCTTTAAATTTCAAACCAGTCCCTGAATTTGAATTGATGCAACAAACAGGATGCAGAATTTAAATTTGAATACAAGGAAGTGGAATTAAATACAAAGGAAATAAAAGCAAAGTTCATCAATCTAAAAAGCTTTACAAAGCTTTTAATGTTCATATGGCACATGCAATGAGAGAACGAAGGGTGGAAAGATGGATTCATGAGAATGAAACAATAAAAGCTTAAAATAATTAAATCAGTAAGAGGAAGCATTGATGAGGACATTACAGTCAAGAGCTTCACAGACATTAAGGTATCAGACACACCCCAATGAATACCGCGGTCAATTACCACACCACAACACAGAGAAAATCACATTACACTTCAAACGATATTAGTGACACACACTGATCATGTAATTCAATTTCCAGTTCTATATCCCGTTTATCAATTCAAATTCAATTCAAATTCAGGAAATGATTTGTAATTTGAAGCATTTCAATTGCACTGAACTCAGAAATGCTACCACACACACACACACACACACACACGTACATCAGCACGCTCATTAAACCTCCTGCGTTAATGTTTCTTTTCTAATTTACTGTTTGATTCTGGAGTCGCAGGCCTGATGCTCCCGGAGCTTCTGCTCACCTGATTACAGTAATTACAGCTGCTATGAGACTAATGACGTGCTGCTCATGACGAGACGCTGCCGCTCCTCACAACCCTCTGAAGACCTGTGAATATAATCAAATCCTCAAATATAAACCTCGACGGTTTACTGAAGACGCCGAAACACAGCTGAGTGGAGCAGATCCATCAAGATCTCGGAAACAAGAGAAACAAGATAAGAGTAATAATGTGATTTAAAAACTCTCGATAAGCACTGATGCTCGGACTCGACGTGTTCCCTTCAGCGCTTCACTTAT